>APFE030584196.1:58155-80648 GCA_000404065.3 Pinus taeda
CCAAGCAAGTCAAGTAGGACTGCTGTTAACTACAAGTTTTGGGCAGCCGAGTCCCTAAAGTTTAGGAGGACTGTTGGGATTCTCAAATTGTATAAATAAGAGGGCTTAGGGCCTCATTTCAGTTAGTCACTTTGTAGGCAGAAGCTAGCTAGTTTGTAGTTTGATTTTAGTCATTTTTTTAGGCAGTAGTTTAGCTCTCCATTTCAGCACATTTTAAAGTTTTCCTTGTGGACAGTTTTTGGAATGTAACTATTCTTTTGATCAATAAAGATGAATCCAGCTTTGTACCAGCTTTAATCTCTCTTAGGAGGCTGTAGCTCTTGGGGTTGGGCCCATCTAAAGTTCCCAGTAACTCCTTTGTTTACTTTTATGTGTCTTTTATGCATTCTTAGAATAAAATCTGTTATTTAGATTTAAATCTTATTTTGTTATTTAGGTTTCTTTTGATGGTTAAAGGCTTTTCATGTTCAGACTAATTTGATAGGTTAATAATAGAGAAGATCTTCAGAAAAAGTCTATCAAGCACCTCTGATCTCACCTCTCCCTTAGTGGGACCATGAGCTGGGACCAAGGTGTCCTTGCTGCCACCAAAAACATTGTTTTTGCCTCTTCATACAATTGCGAGTGTTAGATTTTTAGTTAGGAAAGTTGATACCAGTTGTACTAGCATGTTTATAATCTTTTCTTGCTTAGTTTCCATAGTTATCTTACATGATTTTCTACCAATAAACTTCTATTCATCATATTTTTGGTTTCTAGGTCAAAGTAGGTCAAAATAGCTAGATCTTTGTTCTTCTAGTCTTTCTTTGTTTGTTCAGTTTCAGAAACAACTTGTAGAGCACCTGTATTACCTCTCATCTATCCTTACCCCACCCATGCAACCTACTTTATCTTCTAACTCGGATCCGTGCCTTACATTTGCCGCATTCGCTCACTTTGCCCTAATTTCTACATTCTTATGCATCATTGCTCACTTCATCCTCGAACAAGTCCAATCACTCCTTAGCCTCATCCACCAGGTCCTAGACCCCTCAACATCATTATCCAACCTCCATTTCCACTTTCCCACCATTTTTCCTCCATCAACCCTCCAAAATCCTCTTTTCGGAACATCGTGTAGAAAATTACAGAACATCTTGTAGAAACCCTGCAGACTTCCTGTAGAAGCTCACGAAAGTGGCCTCTTGATTGCCAAAATTTGTGAAACTCTCTGGAAGGGTGCTAGGGACCCCTTAGGCCCTCTCTGAACCTTCCCAACCTCTTGTAACCATTTTCTCTCACCAATCCACCTATGCACAGTCAAAAACAGTGAAAGCACATGCATGATAATTCTAACAACTTATTCAAAAAATACAAAAAGATGTTTTCTTAAGATAGTGATATCTTAGACACATGAATTTTACCTTCCTAGGAGTCAAGGGCATCTCTTTCAGTAGCTTGCATCATCTTTTTCGCATCAGTAACGCTAGCTGGTAAAATTAGGGTTTGCTAGGGTTTGCATTTCCTTTCAGCTTTTCATTTTCTTTCCGTAAGTAGATTAGCTTCCTTTGAGTTAGCTTTCATCCATCAGTTAAAGTCTTCTTCTCAGAGCTGATATAAGTTGGCTTAAGCCCCTATTGGACTTGTGCCAGCTGACCAAGTGACAGCTGCAGCAAGAGCTAGTACTTGTGCATACAGCACCGTCGCTTCCAAGTTTGTTACGAACTACCGGGTCGATAAAATTAAAGAAGGGAGTCCCAGGAGTTGTAGCATTATTTCTGTAATACTAGAGCCCACCACTCTTTTTGGCGTCATTGCCGGAGAAGCGTCAAAGTATTGGTGATTGCTGCTTTTCTTCTATTTTCTACTACAACCTTCTGCTAAGTAGTTTATTTCATTTCCATTTTGCAATTTCATTTCCGCAAAAGTAGACTAGACATTTCCCACTTTCATAGATTAGCATTTCAATTCCGCAATTTCAATTCTGCAAGCGTAGATTAGAATTTCAATTCCACAAGCGTAGCTTAGCATTTCATTCTTGCAATTTCATTTGAACAAAATAGATTAGTCTTTTCCTGCTTTCATTTCAATTCCGCATTTTCATTTCAGCAAGATAGTTAGTTGCAGTTCAATCTATTTTAGTTTTGTAGGTACAAGCAGAAAAAAGAAGAAAAAATCAACCAAAAAATATTTCCTTTCCCACCTTGTAGGAATAGAGATAAGTCAGAAAAA
Organism: Pinus taeda; assembly: GCA_000404065.3. NCBI lineage: Eukaryota > Viridiplantae > Streptophyta > Pinopsida > Pinales > Pinaceae > Pinus > Pinus taeda. The sequence goes on from APFE030584196.1 coordinate 60,367, forward strand.
TGATTGCACAACACCCCCACTGTTTCACACAACCAACCTTCTCTCTTCTTCGATGGTTGTGATTAAAGAACCCTTAGTTGGACAACAAGACATATTTGAAGAACCTCAAGGGAAGAAGAAGAAGAAAACAGTCCTCTGGAGCAAATGGCTACAAATAGAAATGTTGAGAGCAGTATCTTATCCAAAAATGAATTTGCAAATCAGATGGAAGATTTCAAGAGTGATATGAGGCAATTTCTTTCCATGCAACTAGATACCTTACAGATCCAAAGGAAGCAAGAGGAAGCCAAGAGGGCTTTGGTCATATTTTGTCCCAGGTGCACTAGAAAGCATCCCAGGAATGAATGGCCATTGAACTCCATAGAAGTGTGTTTTGTCTATGAAGAATACCATCCTACGAATCAGTGCCCTTCCTTGCCTGGACTTAAAGCTGCATATCATAGAACCAAAGGAGCCACTGAATCACTCTATTTCATAAACCAGAGGAGGCCACATGGACCCATATCTTACTAGCAGGAACTGCAAGGGACATCCGAAACCTATTACGACCCCTATCAAGCCACTTCCATGCCTTCTTGGGGTCCCCCTGCTCATCCATCCTGGTTCACACCTCCTGCTTGTTCCTTCACATATCCATATTATGCCCAAACAACTGCTCATTTGTTTCACTCTTATGCTCAGCCATAGCCTCAGTAGAATGCACCTCATCAGGGGTGGAGGCCCCAGTACAACACTCCTCTCGCTCATTTTCCTCCACCACCTGCTCAACCGCAACCATCGCCTCCTACTCTGCCAAGGCAACCCCAAATGCCTACCCAACCACAACCCCATCCGCATCCATCTCAAATATACACCCCCACTCAACTACCCATACCACCATTTCCAAACTCGCACATTACAGTAGCTCAACCCAATTGCAATGTTGAGGCACATCATGTCTAAATGACTCCTCTTGAGCTCAATGATATTCACCATAGCTCAAGAAGAGTAGTGCAAGAAAGAAATTATATTGACAACATTGAAGGACCACATTCAGCAAAAGAAGATTCAAAAGACGATATCAAAGAACCATGGGCTGCACTTGATGAAGAGAAGACATCAGAATTAGAGATCGAGAGAGTTCCCTCATGGTTACCAACAAATCCTCCATGTATTCCAGAGAAAACTCAGCAAAAAGAGGAAGATGTGAAGGTCATGATAGAAGAAGATATGAAGAATGATCCAAATCAACAAAAGGACCAAGGCTATCAGAGCTATATCAAGATATGGTTTCAGAAGGTCACTAAGTTGCAGCAGTACTCTCTTCTTCCGCTATGCCTAATCCCTTCAAAGTCAAATCATTTGGTCTATGAAATCCGGATAGCTGTCGAAGCATGCATTTCAAGCCTCCACATCATTCTGTCTCTAGATGTGCACATGGCTCCATTGGAAGTATTCTTATACTTGAGAACGATTTTGTTTTTCAAGTAGGGTAGGGTAGAAAAAAAAAAAATGAGAAAAAGAAAATAAGAGAAACAAGAGAAAAAAACTGAAATAAGAGGAAAATAAAGATCTAAGGTGAAAACCTCCTCGGGGGCGCCTCAGATCAACTCATTGATTGAAAACCTCCATGAGATGGTCAATGGGTTGAAAAAAGGAAGAGAAAATAAAAAATAATAAGATCCTTGGGTGAAAACCTCCCTTGGAGGCGCCTAGGGCAGGCAATTAGCGTGAAAACCTCCATGAGGCGCCCTAGTTGTTTTCAAAAAAAAAAGAGAAAAAAAAGAAGGAAAAAATAAATATAATTTCTATTGAATAATTGCAGGTTGCAGGAAGGAAATTCAGGTCAGTTAGGATCGCTCAAAATGAAGATAAAGGAATTTTCGTGCCTTCTATAGGAAGTTCTGTGTTTTCTACAGGAAGTTCTGTGTCTTCTACAAGAAGCCTACAAACAAGCCAAAATCGACCTCTGAAGAGGACCATAAGGCTACAAATCTATCCATGAGGCCTGCAAGCATCCATGTTTCCATCCCTGACCCTTCTCCATCATTATTTCCATCTCATTGTGCTTCTTTCCTCAAAACTGTGTGTTCTACAGGAAGTTCCTGTAGAAATTACAGGATTTCTATAGGAAGCTAGAAATGGATTGCAAAAAGGCAGTTTGGTGAGCATAATAGCTTCCTAAATGGTTCATCAGTCCTCCTACCTTCTTCAAACTCCTCCTCCATCATTTCCATGCCTGCATCACAGCCCAAGCTCATTTTTCTTAACATGCAAAGAACTGCAGAATGCTTGGAAGAAAAAATACATAGTGCTGAAATTTGGTTTTACCCTAACTTGAAAACAGTGCTTCCATTTACAAAACTATTTTACAGGGAGTTGTATAGGGAGGATGGCGACATGCCCGAGCAATTTCAACCAATTCCAGTGCACAATTTCCAAGAAATTAACCTCCATCACCTTTAGCCATTTTTGCATTTTCTCCATATCTGTGCATCCGTTACAAAACCTATTTCATGGGGAGATGTATATGAGTGATAGTAACCTACCCAAGAAGTTTTAGCCAATTTCGATGCAAGATTTTCCACAAATTGATCTTTGTAATCTTCAGCCATTTCTTGTTTTTCTCGAAATTTGTGCTTCCATCGATCGCAATTTTGCTATGGAAGGTGCATAGTGATGATAGGAACATGCTCAACAAGTTTCAGATCGATTTAGTCTATCGTTCTAGAGCAATGGCGAGAACAAGTTTCTGGACTGTGAAAATTCAACATCAGCAGCTTGAGGGTGCAGATCTGAACGTGGAAGCCAGCTCTTGCAGTGTGGATCCAGCCAGAGGATATCTGCACAAGAAAAAATAGCCATGAATCAGCAACCCAGCCACCATGCAACCACAGAAACTAGTGCATGCGGCAAATGAAAGGCCACAACAACTCACAGCAACCATTCAACTTCCAAGTATGTGACTAAAACTTGTTCCTCTATTGCATGAATCTAATTGAAGAACTGCATGAACGAATGGAATGGTGGGATTAAGCCACAAATATAGCAAGGTTAACCTGACATTTCCTTCTCTATCGCTCGGCCGGAAGTCATGCAGTATACGTGGACAGTCGACTTACGTGAAAATTAAAACAACAAGGAGTGTTGGCCGTTTAAACCTCAGTGCAATTGATGGCAGTGATTACAGGGGGCAAGCACACAGTTCATGAACAACACTACCGTCTGCATGTTGCCACGTACACCTGGCCACTTCACTCCCTCACCACAAATCATGCAGCAATAAAAAAAATGCTCGGCTGACTCTCACCACCCGCTGATTCTGCAACGTTCTTAGCCGAAGTACACATCCTCTGCTCCCACAATATGTTAACCTGTTTTCCTCCATGAGCTTTTCGTCCTGGTTCAAAATTCTTCCACGTATAGGGCTCATTCGGAGGTGCAGTGACACTCTACAGGAAATGGGGGGGTCTTCTATAGGAAGTACGGCACAGCTTCCGTAGCAGAAAAGTCTGGACTTTTCTTCATCGAGTTTGGAGTTATGAGAGAGGTAGGCTTGAAAAAACACTCTTCCATGCATGATATGTTTGAAAGGTGGTGAATTAAACTGTTTTGAATAAGAAATTATGAAACAAGTTTGCCTGTGAGTCAAAAAAAAAAAGTGGCTGCCTGTGTGTGGCACGAAATTTCTCAGTCGATTTTGTGTCAAAATTCTCCTCTGCAGTTCTTGTTAACAAATTCCTTCTGTATAAACAATAAACGACTGTAAGGGCTAACATGTGCATAAACAATGTGACTTTTATGTGGTTGGGAATAAAAATTAAGCTCTGCACTCTGTCTGAGAGTCTAATTCCCTTTTGACAGTCGAGTTTTGGGCAGCAACAACATTCTAACCAGGGATTTGTTGCAAAGTGAAATATAAACACCTAAGGGATATTGTCTTCCAAGTTATGGGGAGGAAACCATACACAAAATTTCCCTTCTGATCAGAGCACAAGCCAAAATAGAGCATTCTCATCATGCCAGGAGGGTTTATCAGAAAGGAACCCTCAGATTCCAGGAAATTGCGAGAAAATCCCAAGGTGGTAAACCTATTTACCCGTGCCGATTGGATGACCTTTTGTGATAGAATCCAAGGTTATAATGATGAGGTAACAGAAGAGTTCTTAATGTCCCTGCAACCTAAATCCAAGATACTGGCAACTATAAATTTTAGAGGGTTGACCTTAAAGCTTACCCCACCACTCATTAGAAGAGAAAGCCAGTGGAAAAGAAACACAGGACAAACTGCCACAGAGAGAACAAGAAAATAAACGAGGAAAAGGCCAAGTTGCAAAGCCTAAAGCTATGGGAGGAACAATGGCACAAAAACCTAGGGAGAAGAGATTGTAGAGCAGGGCAGAAAGAACTGAAAAAGTCCAAGCAAGTGAAGGCACACCCAAGGCAACCACAACAAAATTAAAAGAGAAGGCACCCCCAGCCAAGTGGCCAAAACAGTGAAAACCGTTTCTACAGGAAATAGTGAAGATCGTTTCTATAGGAAACCAGAAAGCAGTTTCTACAGGAAGACAGAAAACAGTCGGCACAAGACTTTCTACAGGAAGTATGGAAACAGAGGAACAAAAAAGAGAAATCGCTTGAGATTTTATCCAGGGAGGCAACAGCTGTGCTGGCCACCCTAAGCACATCTCCAAAGCAAAAAGGGAAGTGAAAGAGGGAGCCTTCCATGTATTTTAAGGCAAGAAGGAGCATGCAGATAAAAACTGGCAGACCCCAGCCACAGTCAAAAGAGCCAAATACAATTGTATACACCCCAGCTACATAAAAGGAAAAGTCTCCCTAAAAGGCATCCATCACCTATAAACGAGGAAGCCTGAAGACATCCACCTGGAGAGAAAGAATGAAAATGTTGGACACAAAGGCCTCTCTACAGGATGCTGAGACAGTTCTACAGGAAGCTGAGAATTCTCTAGGAAAAGGAGCATAGCCAGTGGCAAGAAGTAGAGAGAAAAGAATGGTTTCATGACCGAGAAGAGGACATCACTTCAGGAGCTTGGCATGATAGGGAGGCCACCAAGACCATCAGAGAGGAGGAGATAGATTAGTTTCTCAGAGGATGAGAAACACTTTCAGTAGGGGAGTGATGATGAGCCCCAAAAATGGATAATTATATGGGCTCATTCAACCTCCTAATTCGACTTAATCCACCATTCTCATTAGTTTATTGCATGTTTTTTATTATATTTACGCTAATAGAGTGAATTGGTTTAGTCATTATGCCAACAAGTCTAATGGGTGCTTTGTGCAGTGTTTTGGTCAATTTTTAGACAAAATCAAAGGTCTTAAGGAGCACTTGGCAACCAAATTCGTGGAAGAACAAGGGAGAGGATTTTTAGGAAGGTGTCACCTTCATTTGTGGGCCCTTACCTTGAATTCTCCACCATCAGTTCGGAGTTCAAGGGTCACCAAATCGATTATCACAAGGGCAGCCAAGCAAGTCAAGTAGGACTGTTGTTAACTACAAGCTTTGGGCAGTCGAGTCCCTAAAGTTTAGGAGGACTGTTGGGATCCTCAAATTGTATAAATAAGAGGGCATAGGGCCTCATTTTAGTTAGTCACTTTGTAGGCAGAAGTTAGCTAGTTTGTAGTTTGATTTTAGTCATTTTTTTAGGCAGTAGTTTAGCTCTCCATTTCAGCACATTTTCAAGTTTTCCTTGTGGACAGCTTTTGGAATGTAACTATTCTTTTGATCAATAAACATGAATCTAGCTTTGCACTAGCTCCAATCTCTCTTAGGAGGTTGTAGCTCTTGGGGTTAGGCCCATGTCAAGTGCCCAATACCTCCTTTGTTTACTTTTATGTGTCTTTGCTGCATTCTTAGAATAAAATCTATTATTTAGATCTAAATCTTGTTTTGTTATTTAGGTTGCTTTTGATGGTTAAAGGATTTTCATGTTCAGATTGATTTGATAGGTTAATAATAGATAAAATATTCAGAAAAAGGCTATCAAGCACCTCTGATCTCACCTCTCCCTTGGTGGGACCATGAGCTGGGACCAAGGTGTCCTTGCTGCCACCAAAAACATTGTTTTTGCCTCTTCATGCAATTGCTAGTGTTAGATTTTTAGTTAGGAAAGTTGATACCAGTTGTAATAACATGTTTAGAATCTTTTATTGCTCAATTTCCATAGTTATCTTGCATGATTTTCTGCCAATAAAATTATGTTCATCATATTTTTGGTTTGTAGGTCAAAGTAAGTCAAAATAGCTAGATCTTTGTTTTTCTAGTCTTTCTTTGTTTGTTTAGTTTGAGAAACAACTTGTAGAGTACCTGTATTACCTCTCATTTATCCTTACCCCATCCATGCAACCTGATTCATCCTCTGACTCGGATACGTGCCTTACATTCGCCGCATTCGCTCGCTTTGCCCTAATTTCTACATTCTTATGGATTATTGCTCCCTTCATCCTCGAACAAGTCCAATCGCTCCTTAGCCTCATCCACCAGGTCCTAGACCCCTCAACATCATTATCCAACCTCCATTTCCACTTTCCCACCATTTTTCCTCCATCAACCCTCCAAAATCCTCTTTTCGGAACATCCTGTAGAAAATTACAAAACATCCTGTAGAAATTCCAGAACATCTTGTAGAAACCCTGCAGACTTCTTGTAGAAGCTCATGAAAGTGGTCTCTTGATCGCTAAACTTTGTGAAACTCTCTGGAAGGGTGCTAGGGACCCCTTAGGCCCTCTCCTAACCATCCTAACCTCTTGCAAGCATTTTCTCTCAGCAATCCACCTCTCCACAGTAAAAAACAGTGAAAGCACATGCATGATAATTCTGACAACTTATTCAAAAATACAAAAATATGTTTTCTTCAGATAGTGATAACTTATACACATACATTTTACCTTCCTAGGAGTCAAGGGCATCTCTTTCAGTAGCTTGCATCCTCTTTTTCGCATCAGTGGGGCTAGCTGGTAAAATTAGGGTTTGCCAGGGTTTGCATTTCCTTTCAGCTTTTCAGTTTCTTTCCACAAGTAGATTAGATTCCTTTGAGTTAGCTTTCATCCATCAGTTAAAGGCTTCTTCTCAGAGCTCATAGAAGTTGGCTTAAGCCCCTAGTGGACTTGTGCCAGCTGACCAAGTGACAGCTGCAGCAAGAGTTAGTACTTGTGCATACAACACCGTCGCTTTCAAGTTTGTTACGAATTACTGGGTTGATAAAATTAAAGAAGGGAGTCCTAGGAGTTGCAGCATTATTGCTACAATACTGGAGCCCACCAGTGGCAGACCTTTAGGTTCTTGAAATAAGACATCATACTCTGAAACAGTCCTTTTTATATCAGCTTGCTAATCAGCATTACAACCCTCAAATACATTGGTTTTATCAGGTGTCTTTTCCTTTACAACCATCAGTAAGAACTATTTGCATGAATTTATCATTCTTTTCATCTATCCCGAGTTTATGAGAGTATAATCATTCTTGAGCTGGTGAACTCTTACAAAATATTTGATCCCATCTTTAACAAGTAGATACTTTTTCTCAGGTCTATAGAAAATAGCCTTTCTATCATACAAGTAAGGACTTCCTAAAACAATTCCACATATATCCAAAGGAATTACATCTAACTCAACCTCATCTACAGCTATTGACCCAAAAGAAAACTTGAGTTTGCACTGTCTAGTCACTTGTAGTTGTGATTTATCATTCAACCAACCTAATGGGTATGGTTTCTTATGAGGTGTAGTTGTTAATCCCAATTTCTTTACAATTGCTTCAGAAATTAGATTTACTTGTGAGCCACTATCAAACAAGGTATCAATCTTTTGATTTTTGGAAACAACTCGAATATGGAAAAGCTCATGTCTTTTTCTCTCATGTTCTTCATCAATAACAGATTGAGCATAATTACTAGTAGATGCTTCAGAATTCTTACTTTTGTACCTGTGGTTGCAATTATTGTTTCATCTCCCGAGTCTGACCACAAATATTTCTGAATAGCTGCAGTAGTCTTCTTCTTCTTTCCCTCAGACTTCTTAGGTCTCAGCTCTAGATGCAGAATCCAACAGTGCTCATCATCATGCCCCTCCTTTTTACAGTGAGTGCATGAAGCTTTGCCTTTCTGTGCAGTGTTGGCCTTCCTTGCTTTCCACTTCTGCTTCTTTTCTACTTGCTCTTGCTTACAGTGGGTTGGGATGGTCCCCCAACTTCTGGATTTCCATTCTTTCCTCTAGCCTCTAGATGAGTAGCTTGTACAGATACTTCATCTATACTAGTGGGATTAAACATGACGATGGTATGCCTCATGTAGCTGTGTAGACCACCAATGTACTTCAAAAGAGTTTCTGGTGAGTCTAATGAGATGCCCAACATCAATGCTCTCTTTCTGAACTCTTGAGTATACCCTTGCATACTTTGCGCCTTCAACTGCCGAAGAGTTTTCCAACTCATCATGGCTTGTTACATGTAGGCCAATGGATAGAACTGCTTTCTGATTGCAGCAACAAATTCACTCCAGGCAGAGATGGTCTTATCATGCTTCTTCATACCAGCTTGGGTTCTACCTTCCCACCAAACCAAGGCAGTGTCTCGTAGACGTAGGCTCGCCAGCTCAATCTTACTCTTGTCTGAGTCTATGTTCTGTACTGTGCAATACACATCAATTTGTCTAATCCAATTGTACAACTTTTCAGCATTTAACTCTCCATCATATATAGGGAAATCAAATTTAACATATAGTTTAATCAAAGATGCTCTCTTATTATGCATAGGGCTATTAGGAGGTGTAGGGAAGATTTCTACTTTTCCCTTTTCTTTTGAGTGGTAATGGGAATGAGATTCATATTCTTCTTTATCTTGTTTAGAGCCTAATGAATCTTCATCCTTATGCTTTCTAAATTCCCTATACATTTATTCTACCATAGACTTTATAGCTAGGAAACTTTCTATGAGTTGAGGGTCCGGCCCTATAGAACCTTCTTCTGACATTTTCTTCTAAGAATAGATTCTCCCAATTTTAGGATTAGTTTCCACCAACTCTCCTTCTCCTAATTTAAGTTTTGATCTAGTGAGCATTCACAGCTAAACCAGCACAAGCTTGTCTAACCTTATAGCCTAGAGCACCAATACCACTTGATCTAATAATCACCCTATGAGTGCCATCAGTTAAAGATTTATTAAACCAAAGGTATTACAGACTCATTTGCTAGTGTGTGTGTGTGTGTTCTGTGTTATTGAAACAATGGATCGATTAGATTTCCAATACACAGAAAATAAGTGGAAAAGACAGCAGAGAGATACAATAAGCAAAAAAAAGACACTTATAGTTTTAATAAGGAGTTCACCTTATTTCCCAGGGCTACGTCTCTGGTCCATCTTCAGTGGTTGTCTTGTTTTATTGTGTCTTACAGCAGAGAAATTACATTGCAGGGACTCAATATGAGTTTTCCTCAAGTAGATTTTGCTTAGTAGGGTGGTTCTTGGACTCCCCAAGCCACTCAGAGTTCATAGACTCTTTTTTTTCTCCCTACTAGCTCTATGACCCTTGGTCTACAGTGGAAAGAGCCAATATGATGCTCAGTCCGGACAGATTCCTCTATGGGAAGGCTTGAATCTTCAAGCTCTCTCGTGCTCGACGCTGCCTGTGGTCAGCTCGGCCCTCTGTCTCCTCTTCTTGGCTTTACTGTTCTATGTGTTCAGTCCTCCTCTCAAGGTGCACTATTCACGATCTCTCTTGGTCACTTAGACTCTTCTCAATTCCCCTCTGTTCGTCTGTCTCTGTTTATGGCTTTAGCCATTTGATCCCTATGCCTGTTCGGTTTCTCTCTCGCTTGTGCCAATTCTCCTTCTATAGTTGCGCTTGGAGTTCCCTGTTCGGTGTTAGCATGAATGCTCAGGAAGTGGCCACGTGTCCCCATTGAAATAGCACCAGCTGTCCCCATTGGAATAGCACCATCCTGCTCGTCGATTCATTTCTTCGGTTATGTCGTGGATATGTTCTTTCTCCACGGTGGTGGTCAATGGTTTCCAAATCCTTCTAAATCACGGCTTAATTCCCTGTTGATTCTGCTTCTTTCTATCGGGCACAATTTCAGCCGTCCGATCTGGGCTCCTCAAGATTCAAGGTCATACGCACGTCGAGCGCAGTTGACTTGCTCGACCGATAACGCGTGATCAATGACGGTTTTCTCTCTCCTCCGTCACCACGCATCGATAGGTGTATGGTATTGCTCCACTCCTATCCAAAACCTCTTACCATTCAAGGGAGCCTCGATCAGAACCGCTAGTTTCCAGGGTGTGGGTCCCGCCTTTGTACTTTAGTGATTTTTCTTTTTTTTGCCCGTGGTCTGCTAGTTCCCCCACATGACTGGGTGCTCATGCTTTCCCATTTTGGCCCTATTCGCCCAGCGATGTGCGATTAGTGCATCGAAAATCACCTTCTTTTCCCGATCTGGGGCTCCCAGGGGAAACTTTGACCTCCCGCGTAGTCTCCATGGACCTCGGTCAGCACACTTTGACCGAGGTCCTCGTCGTTCCACACTTGCCACATTGCCACTCGTTCGGGGTGTTTTTGATGTTGTTTTGGATTCTTTAAAGATTCGTTTCATCCTGATATAGTCAAGGTTCTTTGTCAGTCATTTATGGATCAAATTCAAATCACTCCTGAATAAGAATAATATATGGGCTAGAAGAAAGGAATAATTCTTTGACAGCCAAAAATTTGGAGTAACCCCCAGTCCCCGAATATTGATAGATAAAATGAAGTTCATGGAAGACCTAAGGAGGCTGCATTTCCTCTAGGGGCCCAAGTGGAAGAGGGTGAAGCAATGGGAACATCTACTAGGACATTAGATTCAAAAGGAAAAAAAGGGATAGCCTTAGCATGACCCCAAAAATGGCGACTGTCCCGACTCTTTTTGTGGTGTATAATGATATTACTAGTAGAAGTAGGACTGATAAGTGAAGGTGTGGCACCATGGGGTCTATGTATTGTAAGAGAGTGAAGGTCTAAGGTCTTATGTTGTAGTAAACATTCTAGGTCACTATCCACCGAGTTGGTAAGGGAGGTTACATGGAAATGTGGCAAAATGGGTTGGGTCCTGGTATCCAGAGAAGTGTGTAGTACTGGTTGTGTAGAATTTTTAGGAATATACATGATATGTGATGGAAAAATATCACCATGTGACATCAGGAGGGGGAGCATCACCCCAGATGTAGATGGGTCCATACTAGAAAAAGGAATATTTTGGTCCAACATGGGCAGCGAGCCATCAAATAATGCAGTCCCAGTACCCTTAGAGGTAGGAAATGAGGGAACCTCAATAGGCACGGGATTAACACGTTTTGGCAACAAAAATCCAGATTGAGTGCAAGGGAGAGAGAAAGTTGGTGTACCTGATATATGATGTATATCACCTGAATAATCACCAAGATCTAGGCCAACAGCAGACTCAGCAATCTCGCCACCTTTGGAAACCAGATGCCCATGATATTTCTATCAATACACCGAGCACCTAACACCCAAGTGACACAAACATTGTGCCATTAGATGACCCATATGGTGACAAATGAGACATCTGAATGGAATACCCAAAAAATATAATCTTTGATACAAATTAGTATCCTCCTAGTAGATTTCAATATGGTTAGGGAGGCACCCGCTGTAATCTTTCTCAATCATAATCCAAGCAATATGCTTGTCCCGGGCACCCAAACATTGAGGATCGACGTAAACAAATTTTCCAATGGCATTACCAATGTCGATGAAGACCTTCTGCGTCTAAAATTCAATGGGCAAGCTAGGTAATTTAACCTAAATTGACGTATTTTTGGGTGTCTCCTTCAATGGGTTGAAGCCAATGTACAATGCATGGAGGGAAAAAAACCCCAACCATGAATCCATGGAGTCCCCTTGATCTTTTGTAAATCCTCCAGACACAGAAAATGGAAATGGTACCAATCGCTCATGAGCCGCACCACGAACGACATGTAACCTACTAAAGACTTCCACTTAGATTCCACCCATTTCCACATCTCACCTTCCCCCATCGTAGCAAAGTGCCTTCTACCCACTAATGCTTGCTTCTGTAAACTACAAACCCGATCCTGTAGAATGTCATGGCCAAAAATGAGAATATGCATTGGTGAACATATTTTGATAGAATTTCCATTCCAAGAATGATGATTTCGATAACCATGCGGACCATGAAGTGGACTGTACTGTGCATGTGCACCACCAAACACACCTCTAGCGATATCTACCTGGCATCCAGCTCCCTTGTCATCCGAGCCATCCCCGATCGCTGATCCATATGGATTTTTGTGTAGTGACTCTACTTCCAGCGTGGCACCAATAAATGCCTCATGTGTCGATGTATCCGACACAAACAGGTCCATGTGATTCATCATGGGAACACATTGGAAAATAATCGAAAAGATCGAGATTTAATATAAACTAAATATTTTAAGCACAAAAATCGTCAGGAAATCTATTCGGAACCATACCACCATGACTTTGGGATCCACACACGAAATGGAAACCAATGACCAGGACATATCACATTGCCCCCACATAACATCAAAGGATAATTTTGTCTGCAGTTATCAACCCGAGAAGGGAATGTGGTAGACGCATATAATAGAAAACAAGATATCTATAAATGGACATATCATCCACATTGACCCATGTCAAGTAAATTAGGAAATATATGACACAAAATTAATAGATGAACAACCCACATCCCATCACATTATATCCACCCCCACGTCCCACCTTCTGAAAACTAAAATCATAAAATGGAGAAAAAGGTGGTGGATAGATAATAAGTCTAGCACTCAGAATAACTAGACCAAGCAAATGACCATGGAAGGAGAAACAAACCCTGCATACCATCGATCTAGTCATCCTACCCTTTGCAACACCAACAACAACAACATCCCATACAAGACCATGACTGATTGCATAACCTAATACCAAATTCCTTTCATGGTAGAGAATAAATGAACGACTCAATCCACCGACTCCAAATGGAATAGTAATTAGTGGGATAAAAATAGGAACCAGTGCCTCCACGAAATTATCAGCAAGAAATGCTCAGTACAATAGTCCAGTAGGAAATCAATACACCCGGAGATGTAGGAACTGAAGCATATACATACAAATTAATATATATATAGAAATCAACAACAACACTAGTATATGAACAATCTCCGATTGTAAAACATCTAAGACCATCTGCAATATAATCATATAAGCTAGAGAAGCATATGGGATCCCAAGGAAACAAGTATGTCACCAAAATCTATCCTAGAACACCGACATGGACAACATACAAGTAGTAGCATGCAGGGTCGAGTCCAAAGACTGCTAAAACATATCATATAGTGAACATCTCGTGAGATGGTATTGCATCGAACTAACTATACCACAAAAACCATTTACGAACCGCCAAAGATGGTCATTTGAACATACATGAAGCACTGTAAACTAATTATTGACCATCTTTACCTTGCCCATGCAGAATCTCCCTGCCTCTCTTCATCTTTCACCCTATTCTAAGGTCTTTATCTTTACTATATTTTGATCGGTTGTTCAACAACAAATCTGGAATTCTATTTGACTAAATATGTAGACAAAAATCCCCTTAGGAGTATTGCTCCATAATATTGATGCACACTTTTCCCATTGCACAATCTCTATATGTTAGTAAATAATCTCATCCATCTAAAGAGGAGGAATGAAGATTGTCTTCAAGAATTAATTATTCTTCCCCTTCAATATTTTTCTTCATTCTTTTTCTTGTTCAAGACGTTTGATTTCTTTCTTTTAGGTTTTCCTGAATCAATATAGTAACATAATTTTTGACACATAATTATGATAGTTACTTATTTTTCCTTTAATATTATTTAGAACCAATAATCGAACCATGAAAAATAGAAATACTTATGAATGGATGAAAAATATGACAGTTATGGAAAATTTCAAGGATCAAGAACTAGATAACTTGTATTGAATCTTTCAAATGCATTCTAAAAATTTCTAGTTCTGTTTTTTTAATTCTTCAAATATGTGAAAATTCATCAATATCTATTAAATTGCACAACTATGTAAGTTGTATCAATATTTGGGTTGTAGGGGCATCCTTAACTCAATTGTGGATTCCTGGAATATTCTTGGATCCAACATATATGGGCTAGGTTGATGGAATTAGAGAATACATCAAACAACAAAGAGGGAAAAAATTCTAATAACATATAGCAGAATACAACACAAATAGGCAGCACATAGGACAAAGATCAAAAAATGACGATGGTGAAGAAAATCACAAGCTTTTCATTCCATTACAGGCCTTGCCTTACTTAGATTATTGAGGTTGAGGAAACATACAAATTTATAAATGTTGGACAAAGCTCTCAAATTTTCCTCATGTTTTTTGCACGAGCTACAACGTGGTTTCTATAAGTCAAGGGCAGTGGTTGGTGTGGGTGGTGACTGTTAGAAGGTCGGTGTAGGTAGTGATTGTTGGCCTCGACATTGGTGTCTTTTCCAGATTCACATCTAACATTCTCCCACTTAAAGCCAAATGAATAGTGTTGAATCGAGTCACACTAAATCCTACAATTTCTTTACATAACTCATGTTTATTTCTTGGTAGAATCTTAGTGAGCATATCAGTAGGGTTCTTATATGTATGGATTTTTTTGAAGGATAATTTTATTTCCCCCAAGACATTCCATACCCAATGGTACCTTAAGTCAATGTGCTTGGATTTTGACTGAAATTTTGAATTTTTCGCCATGTGAATGGCACTTTGACTATCACAATATATCACATACTTGTCCTACTTTGTTCCTATCTCTCCTAGGAATCGTTGCATCCACAACATCTCTTTACAAGCTTCTATTACAGCTATGTACTCTCTCATTGTTGTAGAGAGAGTTACTATTCTTTGTAGCCTTGACACCCAATATATTGTTGCACCTACAATTGTACATAAATAACTTGTACTGGACATTATAGTGTCCATACTTCCAGCCATATCTGCATTTGTAAATCCTTCAAGCACAATATTATTATGACAAAAACATAAACAATAATGACTAGTACCCTTTGAGATACATCAAAATCCATTTGACTTCTTGCCAATGTTATTTTCCTAGATTGGCAAGGAACGTGCTCACTACTCCCATTGAATATGCAATGCTTGGTCACGTGCATACCATGGCATACATCAAGCTACCTACTGTTGAAGCATAAGAAATCTTGCTCATTTCTTCCTTCTCCATGTCATCACTAACATAACTCAGTACTCAACTTGAAGTGGGTTGCAAGGGGTGTACCAATTGGCTTGACATCCTTCATATTAAACTTGTTAAGCAGCTTCTTGATATCTTTTCCTTATGAAAACCACAACATTTTGTTTTTCCTATCACGCATAATCCTCATGCCCAATATGTACTGTGCTAAACCCAAATACTTTATTGGAAATTTAGTACCCAATTATTTCTTCAACCTAATTATAATATTCTTATCATGGCCGAAAATGAGCATGTCATCCACATATAATACTAATATTATATATTTTCCTTGATCATACCTCTTGATATAGACACAATTGTCAACTTCCAACCTATGAAAACCATGTTCCAACATGCATGAATCAAATTTCGTATACCATGGTTGAGGTGCTTATTCCAGCCCATAGATGCTCTTCTTCAACTTGCAAATTATGCTTTCTTTTCCTTTTTCTAGGAAGCCTTCTAATTGCTCCATCTAAATTTCTTCCTCCAATTCACCATCAAGGAAAGTTATTTTTACATCTAACTGTTCACATTCTAAGCCTAAAGTAGAAACACGACAAATAATGACTCTAATGGATAACACTTCGACAAGAAGTGAAAAAAATTCAGTAAAGTCAATACCTTGTTTTTGGGAAAACCCTTTTAGCATCAGCCTTGCTTTATACATCTCCCTCTTTTCATCACTTTCATGCTTAATCATGTATACCCGTTTGTTTTGCAAGGCCTTTCTACCTTTTGGGGGCTTTACCAATTCCCAAGTTTTATTTTCTAACAAAGAGTTCATTTATTCCTCCATTTTTTTCTTCCATTCTTTACTATGCTCTTTTTTACAAACCTCTTGAAAACATTCATGCTCACCTTCATCAATTAATAAAGTATAGTTTGAAGGAGGATACCTTTGTGAAGGCTTGTGAGGCCTAAAAGATCTACAAACTAGTTGTGGTAGTGGGTTGTAAGGCTGAATCTCTGTAAAGGTCTATTACAAGATTCCTTCTTCTTGATTTTCATCATTTTCCACTTACTCTCCTTCCTACTCTTGAATTTTTTGTCCATTTCCTTACATTGGTGGGATGATTTCATGTTGCTCTTGAAACCTATCAATGACTTTCTTGATCTCCAACACACATATGAACCTTTTATACATTTCCAACTCATTAACTATGACATCCCTTCTTATAATAACTTTATATTTGACTAGATCCCATAGACTATAACCAAATTATTCATCCACCATATCCCAAAAAAATTAATTCCATAAATTTATCATCTAGCTTATTTTTATTTTCTTTGGAAATATGTAAAAATTCTTCACATCTAAAGATTTTTAAATGAGAATAATTCAACTTCTTACCAATCCAAACTTCTTTAGGAATTCCACCATCCAAGGTTGTAGTAGGAGATCGATTTATAAGAGAACAAATTGTCCTTACTGCTTCTACCCAAAAATGCTTCTCCAATCCAGAATTTGACAACATACTCAGTTTCTTCATTGTTGTGTCATTCATCCTTTCTACAACATCATTCTATTGAAAAGTACCAGGAATAGTGTTCTCATGCTTTATGCCAAACTTATTATAATATTCCTTGAATTTTTTTTAGCAATATTCTCTATCGTTATCTATTCTTAAACACTTTAGAAATTTGTTAGTCTCTCTTTCAACAATAACATGGATTTTTTCAAATATTTCAAACATTTAAATTTTAATTTTCATAGGGTAAGCTCAAGCCTTCATTGATAAATTATCTATAAATGTTACAAAATATTATGCTCCTCCTAATGACTTAATGTTAATAAGCCTAAACACATCTAAGTGTATCAATTCTAACAAATTTTTCTTTATGTCATGACCACCTCTATGGAACGAAACGCTTCTTTGTCTACCATATATACAATGTTCACAAATATCAATATTATAGTATTTCAAACTTGGCATCAAATTTTTACCAACAAGAATTTTTAAGCCCTTCTCACTCATGTGACCTAATTTCTTATGTTGCAGATCTGCTAAATTTCCTTCTTTTGTGACAACAACCAAATATGATTTTCTTATTATTTCCATCAATTTATATAATGTTCCTATCTTTGGTCCTCTGGCCACAACCAATGCTTCTTTGCTAATTTTCGGGCCTCCTTTTTCAAATCTTGTGTAATAGCCTTCATCATCCAACCGTCCCACAAATATCAAACTCATGTGCATTTATGGTACATGCCTGTCTAGTTTCAACAATATATCTTATCCATCCTTCATCTTGCTCTAGACATCTCCCACTCCAACAATACAAAAAAAATGATTGTTCCTAAAATGCACTCTACGATAATCACGAGGATTACATGCAACCAAACCGTCTTTGCATGGGGTTACATGGTGAGATGCCCCAGAGTCAAGGATCTAATCAAATATACTGCTAGATGTATATAGACATGCATATTCTACTGAAATAGTAAATAGCACATCATCAATTATGATTACAACAGTGGTCACACCTTCATTTTCATTGGACGACTTGTGATTTGTATTGGTTGGTTTCTGATCCTTTTTTCCTTTCTTCCATACTCAACATTCTTTCTTCATGTGCCTTGCTTTACTACAATGAAAGAAAATGAGAATGCCCCTCCTTGATTTCAATCAACCTCTTGATCTGGAATGCCCTTGTTGGCTTTGATTAGTTCTCCTACCGTGATCAGCTAGAGTTATAACTTCTCCTCCCTATTTTTTCACAATTGACATGCATCGCAACTCCTCATTCATTAAACTACTGCTGACATCATCAAACTTCTAGGTCCCTACAGGTGTTTAAGTTATCATACCTACAATTAAATTTTCCCAGTTGTTTGGCATAGAACACATTAACAAGATAACTCTAATTTCATCATCTAGAGTGCTTTTAATAGAGTCAAGCTGAGTAGTAATAATATTGAATTCATTCAAGTGCTCAACAACTGAAACACCTTCCTTCATCTTGAGATTATAAATATTCTTCACCAATAACACTTTGTTTCATTTCGTGTTCTTCTCATATAGATCATGGAGCTTCTTCCATAATCCTTTTGTTTTATTTTCTCCAGACACATTGAAAAACACATCCTTTTCAAGATATTGGAAGATTGTTGTAATTTCCTTTCTATCTAGTTATCCATTCTTCATCCATCATGGATGAGAGTTTCTTTGTTGTACCCTCAATCAGAAAATATTGATATTTTAAAATTGGTATATCCTCCATCTGTGATTTCCATAGTGAAAAATTAGCCCTACTCAACTTCTCCATGTCAGTTAATGTTGTTGTTTCCATTCTCAATAAAATTCACACCCCAAAAATCAAAACTCCTCTTCCAAGGTATGGCTTCAATTGTTACAACTTTTTAAAATAAAGAGTTAAAATCCATCTCCTTTAATAAAACAATTATATAACAAACTATGACCCTCTTATTATTATTATTATTGCTATTATTATTATTTGATAAAAATTCATAAAGGATACATATAAATTTATAAGAAATGGTGTTTAGACAATACAATTAATTACATGACTTCCATATCATATGTCAAATATAATTTTATTCACCTTCGATTCAGCTACATCTCTCACTTTCTCCGATCTAGCTTTGACGGTATAATTGAATACACAATGTGGTGGGCAATATGAGTTATTACGCCAGAGGATCCGTCTTGAGGATGAAAATTTCAATAGTGAGGCCTAGACGAAATCCAAACAACTGTATGGAAAAGAATCCAGCACAGTCACGCATATGCAACACCGACAACGTCTCCAGGAGGATGACTTGAGGTCAATTTTGAAGGATGATGTCCAACAAGCACAAAATATAGTGATGAAGAGATGTTAGCGAGGGGTGAGGCCAAGATCGTGGGACAAATGTGCCACTGAGATTCAAGAATCAAGTTCTAATACTAGTTGATCGAATCAAAGAACAAAGAGGAGAGCAATTCTAATCAAACACAACACAATACAACACAAATATGTAAAACACAAGACAAAGATAAAAAAACAACAATGAATAAGAAAATCACAGGTCTTTCATTCCATTACAGCACTTGCCTTGCCTGGATTTCCCAAGCTATGGAAAAATACAAATTTATAGATGATGGACAAAGCTCTAGATTTTTCCTCATGTTTTTTGCATGAGCTACAATGTAATTTCTAGAAGTCAAGGGTGGTGGTTGGCATGGGAAGCGATTGTCAAAACGTCGGCATATGCGGTGATTGTGGGCGTCTTCATTGGATTCACAACTAACATAGGTCAAGCAAATGACATCACCGGCTTGACCTCGCCATGTCTGTTGGATTCAAAAATATTCTAGGAATTTGCAATCGACATTAGTTCGAGGTAATGGCCCCAGATCCCCAGCGGCAATAGTGACACCTACGTCGTGATCGACTAAGATAGCGAATCTAGCAATAGTTTAGAACTCGCACATGACCTTCTAACCCTCCCCCACAACAATTAAAATTCTATCTTGATTTTCACGTGCATTCCTATGCATTCCCATGGTTTAGACCATAATACAAAAAATAAACAAATAAATACAATAAAACATAATAAAAAAATAAACAAATAAATACAATAAAACATAAAACATAATGATTTTGAGAGAATGCATTTTTTAAATAAAACTCAAACCCAACACAAATACATGATAACGTCCTATTACTATTATATAGGAATGAAGGAAGAGGATAGAGATTCTTACTCAATTACAACTCATATAACAAAACCTCAAAAGTCACACAATCCTACATGACTTTGTAGCTAAACTCTTCAATAATTTAAATCCAAATTCCAACATATATATATACGAATTTATTATTACATTACAGAAATACACGAAAGCATAATGTCAAAAATTTCTCAAGAGTAGCTGTATGATGCGGTGCTCTTCTCCCAAAGGTTGAAGTGGTACCCGCTGCAATCACCTCTGCGTATTCGGTATATCTGTTCTCTTTCGGTTGAATAATGCTGACCTAAGAGCTGTCACTGTT
>APFE030584199.1:0-12057 GCA_000404065.3 Pinus taeda
TGTGTAATACAAATTCTTAAACATCAATCATTCATAGATGCTTCTTTGCATATCACTTTATAATTTGCATGGAGCTATCTAAACAACAAGAACAAGTAATGTCAAATTCAAACATTGAATTTATATGGAAAAATTTAAGTCGACAATAAAAAACAAAAGTCGTTGAAGATGAGCCCTAAATTCACAAGAAAAGTTTAAGCAACAACAAAAAAAATGGAAAAAATGAGCTCTAAATTCACAAGAAGATGTTACCAGTGATAACATTATCTTTTTCACCTATGGTGAAATGGTAATTCATTAGAGTAATCCACTATGACACTAAGATTATATCCAATAGCCCACAACCCAAATAACATTATCTTTTTCACCTATGGTAAAATGGTAACTCATTAGAGTAATTTGTGTGAGGCCCAAGATAAACCAAGTGGTTGCCACTATGACACTAAGATTATATCTAATAGCCCACAAGCCAAATATACCAGAAATTTATGACTTAGTAAGAGCGGAGACACAATGAAAGGTGGAGGGGATAAGAACCGATTATTCCAACCACTCAATCATAACAACTACAATAGTAACAAAAAGGAGAAGGAGAATCCAAGACAATTAGTTCAACATATATATAAAATTAGGTCTTTATATAGACCTCCATGATTAAGTACAATATCTTTAAAGACCTATATGACCAACCTAGATCGATTTTAACTCGGAATATACCAAGCATTGAGAGGGATCAAATATCTTTTCATTTTAAAAGACGATTGTATCTCAAGAGATTTTATCCTCTCAATGCTTGGAAGTTAAGATGGATCTAACCTCGCTTTAAAAATAATATAATTTATAGTTTTTTATTTCATATCTCAAATATACCTAATTATTGTTATGTTTACTAAACATTTTATATATATATCTAATATAATATATATATATAAGAAATAATATATAAAATGTTTAGTAACATAACAAAATAGTAATAATAATATATATATAATCAAATATACCTAATTATTGGTTATGTTACTAAACATTATATATATATATTATAAATACTATAATATATATATAATATAAAGATATATATATGCTAATTTCTAGCAAGATTTCTTGTTGTTTAAAATATACTTTTGAATGCATAAATGAATTCTACAACCTAAAATCCCTCAAACACTTGATCTTTGCAAAATAAACAACTTAAATATATGATTTTTAAAACTTTGTATTGGATTTTAAAAAAATTAACAAAAAAACGACCATTTCATCTATTAATTACACTACCTAATCTTAATTTATAATCTTGATAAAAATGATTATCATAACCTTTCATTATTAATCTATTTATAAATTAGTGTTTAATTCTTGGTTTATTTATTTATAATGTTTGAATTTCCAGATGCACATTTTCGTATATTTACTATAACTATTGTTAGAGCGTTTAATAGATCTTGTATATACAAATATTTGTATTTATTAAATCATATATGTGTGTGTGTTAAATTTTAATGGTCAAAGTTAACAATTTGTTATTTTTATTAATTTAAATATTATTAATTATGAATTTTTAATTCTAATAATTAAAAGTTAATATAAATATCATTGACTCTATAATTTTAATCATTCATTTGATTATGTTATAGTAGTTTTTGAGAAAAGCGTTATTGCCCATGGCTTGGTTACAATAGATGGTTTTTTACTTTATATTTATTTAATCTATTTTTCCCATGGTTTTGTACTTTATACTGATGAAATAGATCATTGTCACATTTGTTTAGAGTTTACATTTATATTTATATGTGTTTTAATTTGAATATCAATTAAAACATATAAACTTTTCATTTTTTTTCCTATATAGATTTTTGAGTTTACATTTATATTTATATATGTTTTAATTTGAATATCAATTAAAACATATAAATTCGTCATTTCTTTTCCTATATAGATTTTTGCCGACATTTTAAAATGTTGACAAACTTTCTTACATTACACCTCAATATCTCCCATATATTGAGGGTGTAGTGCGCATCTCGGTGCAATTAATATTTCCATAATCAACATTTATAATCCGTATTCATGATCAAATTTTCTATATACAAAAAAAAACAGATTGTGTTTGATACTACCAATTCTATAATTAATCACAAGGAAAAGTTCATGTCTATTATTTTTAAAGTCTAACATATAAATGAAATAGCCTTTTTTCACAGGGATTCACCAAAATCGGGCAATAAATTTCAAGAATTTTTGTTGTTTAAAATACATTTTTGAATGCATAAATGGATTTAGCACCCTAAAACACCCATATGTACTCGAATTATGCAGATTAAACAATTTGAACTCAAATTTTTAAAAATCTTTGTTGGATTTTGATTAAAATTATCCAGAAATAGTTGTTGAAAAGATTCAATATTATAATTATATATTATATATTATTATATAATATATTATATATATATATATATATTTATATATATATATAGATAGATATATATGATGTGTGTTTTTAGTGGCCTATAATTATACTCAGCCTAAACCTACTTGAAACAAAAATAAGCAATAGTTCGTACCTTAGAGGCCTTGATGGGATGCAAGAAGAAGATAACAAAATGACATCCTATGGATTTTCAACTTGAAGAGTTTGTTAGGGTTTGTAGATTTATGTGGGGTTAATCTTGAATATAAGATGTTGGAAATTCCACAGTAGACATTTTTGAATGCCAACGTTTTGAGTCTATATCAAGACCCATCATCAGGACAAAGGTTGAGGAGAAGCAAAAGAGAAATGGAGTATTGATAATTTATATTGATGGAATATTGAAATACTTAGACATTTCTTCTAAAAGGTTAAACCAGTAGTAATTTATTTTGTTATAAGTTTATCTATATGTACAATCCAGTTAGAGATTACATCATCTTGTTATCCATTGTACTAAGAAACTATATTTCCTGAAATGAAGTTTCCTACCACTCTATTCTTGGGGTGAACAAATGATCTATTATTATATAAATATTAAGTCACCCTGATGGAGATGGGTAGCAAGTGGATGTGAAACTCCTTATTGTTCTACAAACTCTTATCAATATTTATGTTAAATATAAGATTTCTATGTTTGGTTCTGAATTGAGTTTATTTTGGTAACCCCATAGATAATGAATAGGCCACACCTTGGATAAGGCCCACTTGAGGTATGGTTATGTGCCAATATACATATGTACAACACTCAATATCCTTTCTACATTTCTTTTCTTTGGATATCATTTGTTTTCTAACATTATTTCTTGTTTGTTTCTTGTAGATATCATTTGTTGCAGAATCATGCACTACAAAATCATTATATTCTTAGATAAGCCTAGTACATTAGAGCTAAAAGTCAAAGTCATGTGTTTAATTTGTATTGACTTTGGCATGAAGGGTGCCACTAACATAGCTTAATTTGAGATTACTATTGGTTCTCTTTTGTTATAAAATTGATGTTTCAAATGAATTTAAACTCAATGTTGTTCTTCTCTCTTTATTGTGAGAAACTAGATTAGCTTTTGTAGCATTCATTTTAAATTACTTAGACCATTTTCTTTTGCATATTGCATCAAGTCCCTCATAAGGTTAGATGCCCCCACGTTGATAAATTAAATAATTAAGTGATTTGAGTTCATTTCCAACAATAAGAAAGTAAACAAAAACATTTTCATTTTTGGTGTTGTTGCTATGGAGAATGAGGATTCAATGTGGAGCAATACCATACCACATGGGTTCATATTGGGGGATATATATTGAGGAAAAAATGAAATAATATATTGGGGGATATATAGGGGGTAAAGGGGGATATATAGGGGGTAAAGGGTTTTTATATTGGTAGGTATAAAAAGGAACCTCAAAGTTAATGAACAAATATAAAGGGGTGTAAAAATGTTAATGAACAAATGTATACCTACAATATCTAGTGAAATTAGGGATTTTTTAAATTGGGAAGGTGTATCAGGTTCGTATTGGTAGGGGGTTAAATAATGTGATCTTTAGAGGTTTTTTCCAATGTGTAGTGAAATTAAGGGTATTGTTTAATGTGCCACGAACACACGTGATATGTCAGAGGTTCATTGAGTGAAGCACGCACGTTACGAAGGCATTCGAAGGACTAGGATTTCTATCTTAGGTCAATTTTAGAAAGGTACCATACTAAAGGAAACCTTAGAGAATTTTTTGCTACCCGTTGAATAGCCTTTGTTCAAGGTTTCATGAATTAGGTCATGTTAGATGCATAGGGAGAGAAAAAACTAGAAATCATAAACAGAGAAAGAGTGAATATTCATTTTTTTGGTGCAGTAGGATCCACCCACAATATTGTTATCTTGGAAAGAAGAAGGGAAATAGAGGGGCCCTTAGGAACCCAACTTAATAACCCTAAATTAAGGAATCCTACAAAGAAAGTAGCATGAATTAGGTCATTGTAGATGAATAAGAAGAGATATTACTAAGAGAGAGAGAGAGAGAGAGAGAGAGAGAGAGAGAGAGAGAATATTCATTTTCATGGTGTAATAGGAGCCACCCAAAATATTTCCATCATAGTAGGAAGAGGAGGAATACGGGAAACCCAACTTAAGAAACCTCAATTGAGGAATCCAAAAGAGCAAGTAGCATCCAATGTAGACAATCCTAGCAAAATTAAATCCATAGCCAATGCAATTATAAACCCTGTTATTTTAGAATCCTCCAATTCTAAAGGAGAAAGTAAAAATCATTAGGAAAGCGCTTTTAGTTAGCTTAATCCTTCCATTCAATCAAATGAATCTAAATCTTCGAGGAGAACATCTTTAGGTATGGGGTTAGATGTGGAAAGGCCTAAGTGGAAAGGACGAACTACATTTGAATTTTTAATCCAAGATTCCAATAAATTGGCTCAGATGAATAACATCCCACCTTTTTCCCTACCTAAATCTTGGTTTAGCTAGTGACGACTTGAACACCTATATCTTTGAGTTGTATGTCTTACTGTGTAGTTATGAGTACTCCTTAGGTGTCAAAAAAAAAAAAATATTTCCATCCACCCTGAAAGAAGCAACACTTCACTAGTTCATGGGACTTGGAAGGAATTCTATCAAAACATAAGATGAAATTAGGAAGAACTTTTCTATTAAATATCAATAATATTGCAAGATTTGAGATATTAGGGAGGAGATATTTAAGATGTCACAAAAGGATTTGACCTTGATACTTGGAAAACATCAAAGTTAAGAAGGTTGAATGTTTACTAAGAGATAAGAAGAAAGGTAGGGGACCATACTAGATAAGTTACTTATAATGTTAGAAGATGAATACCACTTTGCATTAAATATTTATTCAATTTAAATATTGGATGTGTGTTGAATACATAACTGTTGGAACTATTGATGAGCCATTTTGAAGTCATTACCTTTTCTAGAGTAATTACAATCTTGCTGCCATTTTTGGTTTTCAAATCTCACAATTCACTTGCATTTTTGACTACCTTGAATGGTGGAGTCAGCAGAATGTCACCTAGCGCTACATTCCTCCTATCTTATTTTGGGAGATCTGGAGGTGGAGAAAGAACATCATCTTCAATAATTTCAGAGAAAACATTCCTCAAGTGATGGAGAGAATCAAAACCACACTCTCTATTGGACACCTTGTTGGGTTCTTTGACGGTGCATCATAAAGTAGCATATGCGAGTGTGGCTTCCTGATCCTATATTCACCAGAGCATGCTTTTTGGGTTCACTGGGGTACGGGAATTGGCACAAATACAAAGGAAAAATCCATGGCATTATGGGGACTACTTTGGTTCACTAATTTCCTGAATATTCCTACTATCCACATATACATAGATTCCAATATCATCATTGATTTTTTTTGTGGTCGTGCAACAAAAACCAAGCGCTCACTACAAGGTTGGTTACAACAAATTACATCTCTATGGAATTCACACAATCTCTTTATGATTCAGCATATTGGCAGAGAGTTCAATCATGTTTTGGATGGACTAACTAAGAAAGGTTTATAGGACAAACTGGATGGTTTACATATTGAAGTCAAGTTTGGAGACACCTGCATGGAGGTCGAGGTGCTACCACTGCTAAGATAAAACAACTCACCTCAATTACTTTATTTTTTATTATCAAATGGATCTACACTGTCTATTTACTCTTCTAGTACTATCTACACTATTTTTGTCTTTCACATATATTTTGCCTATTTCATACCATGCATAAAGTTCTGAAATCATTAGAATTTTCTAATATTTTGAATATTGTATATACTATGGAATGTCTATATAGACAGGCTATATAGAGGACAATATGTATGATCGTTGACTATGGGTATACACTAGTTACTATTTTTGATATTGTTGTTGTATTGGGTGCTTTGCTAAGAAGCATATGTACCTTTTTTCAGAATGAATATATCATTTTTTTCATACTGAAACAAAAAAAAAAAAGGAATTATCTAGACAACCATTGACGGAATATTTCTCACCATCAATGGAAGTCGAGGAGGCATCTGTCGATCTGTAAATCAAAAGTTTGTAGTGATACCATCTTTTGGACATTTACAAAATTTGAAGTCTAGCATATTTGTGACGATAAGGGAAGACTAGGGAAGGCTTCCAGATTTGCCAAGAAATGAAAAAGATAAAAATAAAATAAAAACTCTCTCCCTCCCTCTCTCTCTCTCTCTCTCTCTCTCTCTCTCATATATATATTATTTATATATATAATATATACCACACAACACACACCACACCACAAACCAACACACACACACACACTATATATATATATACTATATATAGTATATATATATATATATGTATATATATTGTGTGTGTGTGTGTATTAATACTATTATATATTTATATATATATAGTATTATTAATATATATATATATATATATATATTATATATATATTATCATATATCTGTACATTATGATATATTACATATGTCATATATATATATATATTATATAATAATATATTATATATATTATATTATATACTATAATATATATATTATATATTTAATATAGATATAGATATGCTAGCTCCAACTATGTTTGGGACAAATTTGTTGAAGTGAAATATTTAGAAAGGCATGTATTCTTACATATTTTCCTAATGTGGTATGTGAAACACTGAAAAAATGGATTGTCTTGAGGATACTTTGGAAAACACGTAGAAAGTTCTTGATGAACTAGTGAGAATATATGGTCCTTTACGCACCTTAGACCAAAATAATGGTCAAAGCAGCAACCCATTCTCAAATAGATTCCATGTCGTTCTACAATCGAAGCGCCCATGGGAGGTGAAAGAAAAACAAGGAAGAGAGGCTAATCTCTTCACACTTGTATCTGAGCTACAACTAATGAATTCAACCATAGACCTTCAAAAGTTGGAGGAGTTAGACACATGCTTGTCTGATTAAGGCAACCAAAATGGAAAAAAACTTAGTTGGGCTCTCAAGCCATCCATGCTTGCATTGATACAACCCAAACTTTGGGAACATCCTTATGAAGAGGTCAAACTCACAATTACTTCTTGTCTCAACAACATCATAGCTCTAACATTGCCACTACTGCCCTACAATAATGACCTCATGAGAGATATACTGCAGCTGATAGTAGAAGCCCTTGGGTTGAATAACATCATGCTTCCTACCTTTCAGAAGCGGTGCAAAATTTTAAAACTCATTGCAGAGTTTAGCTTTGGCACCTCTATGTTGAATTTGGAATGCGACGACTTAATCTTTCAGTTACTACAAAACCTTTACACCACCATTACATCATCTCATCCAGACTATGTCAAAACAAGCATGCAAAAGATTATGTCTCAATTCTTAGAAGGAGATGCTGACTTTTGCAAGATACTAAGATCCAAATTGATGACCATTTGGAGGAAGGAACCAAAGTCATCACCAGCTTCCTATGATATAGATGAGAAGTTGGCCAGGAAAAACATAAAATTGCTTAAAAGGGTGTTGACTAGGAAGGAGTTAAGAAGGATTGATGGAGGAAGCAAGAAAAAAATCTGCAGCAAGAATGAACTAAGGAGGAGAATATTATGCTTTACCTACAAGGGACCTTGGGCCCTTAACCATTCATGTCCATGTGATAAGGAGACGACAAGGGAAGAATAGTTAGAGACTCCTTCAGATCATGGGGATCCATCCATGGTTGGGCTCATAGTTTTTTAGGAGAAAACCTATGAAATATTTGAGTCATCAAGTACAGATGGTGAGCAGAAACATAATGTGTTTCAAGGAAACTTGTAGGACAAGCTGGTGATAATTTGTTAGCTTGACAAAATACAGGGGGAAACGAAAGAGGTAATTCCTCTTGATGATGTAGTTGAGTCCATAGATATCCAAGAGGACATCCATAAAGAGTATGGGAAACCAGGTGTGAATAACAATCCACTAGGACATCCATCTTTGTCAACTAGAGAGTGTGTAAAACATATTGTCCCCACTTACGGAAAAGGCCAAGGAGAAGACATTCAAGGATAATCAAGTGAGGAGCCAGTAGTAATAAACCAGCATGATCATGCGGGACAACATGACAAATATAATATGCAAGATGAGTCATTTCTGGAGAATCAGTCAAACATTCAAGTTGGAGCTAAGCATTTGGTACAAAAATATATAGAGGAATTCAACAGGGCACCAAAATTTCCAGTAGGGAACTTTTAGGGAAATATCACGCATTTCAAGACACATCTTATGATGTTGAAGCAGAGAGTATGGACAACCCGAGATACCATCTTATAGGAGAACATAAAAATTTAGGAGCTCGTGAGGGTATGTGCAGAGTCAACGAACAAGTTGTCTAGTGTAGAGGAATGTCTCAAATCCCTCACAAGGTAGTAGGAGGAATACGGTTAGGAGATCTAAAGCAACCCTCTATAGGAGTACATAGATAAATCTTGTAGCACTACCAAGTCGCCTATATACATTAGGAAGAGAAGGACAGAGTTCTCTAAATGGATCATATTGGGTGACCAAGTAGAGCAGTATAAGATGAGTAATGGGCAACATCAACATAATAGACTTATCCCATATGTGGGTAGTCATGCATTAGATCCTTTCCACAAGATCGATTGGCGAGAGGTTATGATTTGGAACTCTATTGATGGGTTGATTCCTAGAAGGATACCCATATCCAAGGGAATATTATGGCTTGGGCCCTTAGGCACAGGCAGTGCTTGAGGGATCAGATGCTATCATAACCCACATGTCCCAAGAATTAGGTGGCATTGGGATCCAGGAGAATCTATTTAGAGTGGGATTGGCCAAAGGATTGTTTGGGATCCAAGGATTGGAGGATCTATTCAAGATCATTTAGCATGGAGGCATGAGATAACATACTCATTTATATGGGATCCTGGTATCAATGTACAAATGTTGTTACTATGGATAGAATTGGATTGCTTGAGGGTACACAATCTTTGGGTGGGAGGATTTGTAATATTCCCTTTTCTTGATATGCTCAAAGTGGATGGAATTTGTCCACAATATTTACCATGATATTTTCCCATGGGAGCTACGCATAGTATTTGCCTTCGTTTTTCGAGGGAAAATAATAAAAAAATATTTTTAGAGAGTCCATGAAACCTATAAAATGGGATAGGAGCATGACAGTGGGATCATCCAAGTTTATCTATCTTATTGTGTTTTCCTTGAAAACTTGGCGTCATCAATTCTAGTTTGATCCCAAGGACGAAAACCTCGTGGGTATTATTTTTCTGGTGGATCCATCCAGGGTCAATGATTGTGCTTTAGTGCCTTTGTTTTCTCTTTTGATAAGTAGCCTTGCATGCCATTTTAGGGGCTCTGAAATTTATTGTATGGGCATGTACTATTTTTCCTCAGTTGATAATATACATAAAGGGTTGCATTTCTAGATCCCAATCGTGTTCTTATCTTTGTTGGAAGTTTTTTTATTTCATAACACTTAGTGTGCTATATTTATTATAATTTTATCATTTGGGGATCTTACATAAAATTGGGACCCTCTTACTCTTTATCCACCTTGATTAACTTAATGAATAAATCACTCCATCTTATCCTATTGTTATCACATCTGGAAAATAATCCTTGGAGCATTTTAATTCTTTCATTCCAAGACTATTTTAATTTCTTAATTCTTCCTTGGGATGGAAAATTTTGTTCTTTTTTGGCGTTTCATTGATAACTCACACCTTCATAATAAATGTAGTTATATCCTCTTTATAGAACATCTCATCATTCTCTATGTCCTTTTGTAAATAGTCTATGAAAGAATTAATTTTGACATATAAGCTTTAAGGCTGTGGCTACTCTACACACTTCCAATATCATCAATTATTTTGTATTTATATTATCTTCCATCTACTATTGGATGATGATTAGCAAAGTTGATGCAACTTTCATCCTTGAACTATTTTGTTTTGTGCGTTTTGAAGCTTGACTTAACTTGAAGGTGGATATTGGTTCAACAAACAATGGCTTTGGTAACAATTCCATTTTCAATTATTTATTCTCTATCTTGCTACTACATTTTTTGTTTCTTGCTTAGCAATCAAGTAGCCAATGTGTCTCCAGTTACTTGATGGAAATTGAACAAATTGAATGGTTTTTTCCTTTCATGTTTATCTTTGAGTTTACTTTATCAAAAACCTATTTACTTTTTAAATTCACTTGTTCAAATTGTCTCTTCTTGGATGTTTTGTTATACACTTCACGATGGAATGTAACTGATTCAATTTCAAAGTTGATAATCCCTTATCAAGCTAATTCTTTAGCAATAGACTAGCTTTCTAGTGCTTGCTTTTAAGCCCTGTCTAGTATCTCTGGTATTTTGTCAACGTCATCTATTTACATAACTTGAGCATCCACATCCTTGGATGTATCATGAGTATTCCCCTATGTGTTACTTCCTTTTCTTTTTGAATTGACTCCATCAACATGAATTTTCTCCATATTAATCTAGGGGTGATTTCCATCACCACCTTCTCGAACACCATCACTATAAATTCTCCTTGGTTCTTTTCTTTGAGAATGACTTCTGGATGTAGAAGTATTATTTTGAGATTGTTGTGGGGTATAACTAGCACTTACAACAGAGCATCCATGTTGCCTATATGGCTTATAAGTACTATGTAGGGTGCTAATATCTTCGTGGAAAACTTGACGGGTATCACATAAGACATGACTATCTCCTCTGCCTTCAACCAGTCATGCTAGAAAGATAATACCATATCTAGTAGAATTAATATGTGAATGAAAAATAATTTTAGGGTTGAAACCTTTGATTTCTTCCAATTCATATAATTTAAAAATATCTAGGTACATAGCATATCCATTAATGTTGGAAATACTCATGACGTTGAAACTACCAAACCTAATAAGTAAAGGTATAAATTGTTTCTTTATTTTTTCATGAAATTAATGTGCCCAATAATTGTACCATCGACACACTTCTTCTAGGAAAAATTTGTCACAAACAGAGATTGGAAGCATCAAGGCTTCCCCTCATATTTGAATGGGAGAATAAATGAAAATTATCTCATCTTTCTAGAAAGGGATGTCTTTCTAGAAGCATCCATCCTTCCAAAAGAAAGTTCAGACCATGGTTCAGTCTTCTTAGAAGTTTATAAAAAAGGTGGTCCAAAGAATAAACCCTTTATATAAAAAAAATCCTGGCTAAATGACCCAAATTTTCTAGAAAAAGTGCTCTATCATGGTGGTAGGAAATAGACATACTAGGGAAATTGGTAATGTATTGATTCCAATAGAAACTCAATGTTGTTAAGGCCAAAATTAAAAAATGGAATAAAGAGGAGTTTGGAAACATTTTCCAAGCCAATTTGGAGCTAGAAGAAAATGTAGTTGGTTCAAGAATGCATCATCCTAGAGGGAAGAACAAAGGAAATTGTCAACAAAGAAGGGTAGTTGTTGACATAATTATAGGACTGGTGAATATAACAGGAAAGTTTTTGGAGATAAAAATCATGAGTTAATTAGTTAAAGAGGGGGGAAAACACCAAATTTCTCCACAAATTTATGATGAAAAA
>APFE030584201.1:5758-80963 GCA_000404065.3 Pinus taeda
TTATGTTTCCATAATCTTAGTAAGTAGAGAAAAAGAATAGCCTAGGATTTGTTTTGAACACCCTATGCTCAATCTCTATTTCTAAATATGTTTTCTTCTAGATTAGCCATAGATATGAATTCTTAATTGCTCATGTCTGAACTAATTCTGTCATGGTGAATATTGTCTAAGAATTCTTAACTGCTCTTAAACAATGCTTTCATGTTTCTTTATTTAGAATAGTGAAAGATTCTTAATTGCCTTTCACTTACTAATTCCATAATTTCATCAAAAAATCTGGTAAATTGTTTCACATATGCCTATCTTGCTCTGCAGCAACACTCTGCCTTCATAAATCTACTTTCAGCAGCACAAATACCTCAAGTCCATTGCCCAATGGAACAAATTGTCCTATGATCTGTATCTCAGTTCTATCTGAATTCACCAACCCACCAAATTCAAACAAAACAATACACCATAACTAGCCTACAAAACATTCATCAACAAAGCTAAATTATAAAGAGAGAGCCCTCTCTGGTTGCAGGTAGGCTAGGACCTGTAGCTAAAAGATTGGTTAGTGGTTACCTCGGTCGTATTCCCTTTAGGAAGCAGGGAACAACTTGAGTGATAACTGATTTTATATTGACATGTGGGTGAAAGGTGGTTGAAAGGTCAAAGTGGGACAAACGATATGATGTGACAATGTAAATATTATTTTGATTAATAAAAAGGAAAATTGGTGTGTATTATTATTCTTAAAAATATACTAAAGACAATCGTGTGTGAGATTAGCCTCCTAACTTCCACAAAAACAATTAGATTTAGTTATGCCTAAGAAGGGGTTAGGAATAAAAAAGGAACAATCCTCCAGTTTTGCCACAGTTGAACTATTGGCTTAAGCAGAGCACCAAAGATTTCATGATTGAGATTAGCTTCCTAACTTCCAAGAAAACAGTTGGATTTAGTTATGCCCAAGAAGGGTGTAGGAACAAAAAAGTTGTGAAAAGGGGGTCGTGGGAGATAAAGGTAGTCAGTTTTAAAGAAAAGGATACTAGGAGAGAAATAAAGGTAGTCAATTTTAAAGAAAAGGATAGTGGGAGAGAAAGACTGGACCTGGGAGATAAAGGTAGTCAATTTTAAAGAAAAGGATACTGGGAGAGAAATAAAGGTAGTCAGTTTTAAAGAAAAGGATAGTGGGAAAGAAACACTGGACCTGGACCGGGAAGTAAAGCTAAAGAATAATTCTTGTGTTCTTTTCCTAGTATTCTTGTGTTTTTTTCCTAGTAGGGAGGAGTATAGCTCGAGGAAACTACTAAGAAACATAGTTCATGGTTCGTAGGAAAGTGGCAGTGTTTAATTTTTTTCCAAGAAAAACTTATGGACATTTAGGTACATACTGTGTTAAATATAATATTTTTGAAGTTCATAGTTATGAACGAAATAGTCATTTATCTGTGCTTTCTTAAATGCATTCAAGATGGTGAAGGATTAAAGTTCAGAGGTGTGCATTTGGGTTTGGTCTATTACATGGAAGTTGTTGAGTAAAGGTCATAGAATTTAACCTAAAGTTTCCTACAAGTAATACAAAGAAAACTAGAGAGGATTAACTAAGTATGAGAATTACCAGGTAACAAAAGAAACAAAAAATAACAACAATCTAGTTACATAGTAGCCTTCTCTTTATACTAGAACTGAAATCTATTCTAAAGAAAAAATTATATATGTGTATTTTTAAATAGTCTTGTTTTAAAAATGAGTAAAAACTATTACAGGTTAACATAGTCTCCTTTAAAAAAGAGTAAAAATTATTTCCAAATTAGCCCATCACAAAACCAATACAAGGAAAAGAACTATTTAATTGGACTCCCATGATAAAATTCCCCTAAGCCCTTGGGCTTTCTGCCTACTTGGAGAGTTTGTTAATACATAGCCATAATAGTTTGTGGCGCTTGCAATTATAATATATGCATAACAAAATTTCATTATTTAAACCAGTCAAGAAAATGCCTATGCGAAAGCAAGAATTCAAAAAGGTATACTCTAACATTACTATTGAAACCATGACTGTGTTATACTAGCATACACAGTAATATATGGGAGAATAAACTACAGTTGTCTTTATTATAAAAAGGAGAAATTTTGCATCTTTGGTCGTATGAGTATCGGACGTATACCAAACCAAATAATAAGGAAATTTTAAATATTACAAAAGGGGTAAAACTTTTAATAAAAAAACAAATACCGCAGTGTTTTTTTCAATAAAAAAGAAATACTACATTACTTAAGATTTTCTGTTTTTTATTTTCAATTTATGTAGCTATCAAAATAGTGTGTTATATTGTTATACAGCATGCATGTACCAAGGCATTTAATGTCTTATAGCAGGCTAGTTAGCCCTTGTCAAAATTGTAACCCCTCAACAAGTTACAGTTGAAACCCTAACTACAAATAATTTTATGTGTTCGTGGACAAGATAGAAGCCTGTGGATGGCACATAAAACCTATAGAGGGTAATAACAATGCGTAACTGTAATGGTTGAATGGAGAAAAATAATTGGGAATGAAAACTATCTTGAGAAGCCTCAGAGAAAAGATCCAAATGCGACTCAGAGAAAATCATCAAAACATTTAAACAAAATTAACCCTCGAAAGTAATCGTTATCAAAACACTTATACCAAAATATTATTAATGGAAAATTATGATCCAATTTTCAAAAACAAGCAGCTCTAATTTCAATTTCCAAAATGGTTTTCCGAGATGAAAACAAAGAATCCGGAGGATGTAATGTTATTTTATTTTCTCTCTGAATCAGGGCGGCACGCTTGGATCGGAGATAATGCATGTTCAGAGTACTGGGCAGACATTGCTCGTGACCAAATATGAGAATTTGCAGTTTCAGAATAGTGAATTCCATCCCAGCTCACGTATTTCGTGGGATCCTTGCATGCACCCGCTGTAACATTTTTCCCGTTAACTACGCCTGTGGCACCGCACCGCAATTTATCATAATAGTTGTATGGGAGACCGCCGTATCCACAGCAGGCTGCCAGAGGGTGTTCGAATCCTGTTCAGGCAAAGAATCCAAAAATAATAGAATTTTAATTAAAAATTAATAGTAGGTTTGAGTTTTACAAGTCTTTTTGGGTTTAATTTGGAACAATACTAGGTATGAAAACTGTTCCGTCTTAATTCCAAACAAAACTGCCGACTATACTATGTAGGCCTGAAAACTGCTCCGTCCCAATTTCAAACAAAACTGTGACTATGTATACCCGAAAACTACTCCGTCCTAATTCCAAACAAAACTACTTCGTCCAATTCCAGACAAAAATTATGTATACCAGAGAACTGCTCCCAACCCCAAAGAGAACCCAACTCCATTTCTTCAATTGAAAAAAAACTAAATAAATAAAAGATTTCTATCTTTAATTTTTATTTACATACCATATTGAGTTGCATTTGCTATGAGATCGTATTTGATGGAATAAATATCGACATAAACAATGGTGGCATCCGAGAATTGTGTTCTGAGTTTTTGGCACTCATTTTTCAGGTGCAAATTAAAAGTCTGGCAGGCTCTGTTATAAGCTACAGCACAGCCATGTTCATCGAGTTCCGATAAATCTCTGCGAATGTCCGCAAGGGTTCGGGGCAAACATCCCAGAGGTCCCGTATTGTGAACCACGAAATTTCGAGCCCCTTGCTGGTACAAATACTGCAATATAATGACGTTGCACCGTCCATTAGCTAGGGCTATAAATGTGAGATTCTAATGGCGAACTAGGTAAAACAGAGAGAAAACCCTTTATTACAGCAGTTACCTTCAGCTGAGATATCAAATTATTAATAATCTGGGGAATGATCCCGCTATTTATTTGGCTCTCTGTCAGATTCGCAAGAAAGGCATGCGTAATATCGTTCTGGCCGATGTCCAGGGTGTACAGGGCCTTGTCGAACGCATCAGGCTGTGGGAGGTTGGCGGTGGCAGGGCCGCCTGTTAATTGAAATAAAAGAAAACAACCAGCATATTCAGGTTAGAGAGATACATCAGAGTTACAGTAAAAATATATATATATTAAGTATCATTTCAGGTTGTTAGAGTTGTAATCCTTTAAAAAAATGGACATTCAAAATAATTTCAATGGAAAAATATGTATATGGGTTTAAATTTTGAGTATTGGTTTTATATAATTCATATGGAGTTGTTTTTAGGGATTTTTGGAAGTTTTTGTAGTGGGTGTTTTGGTTTAATTTTTTTTTCATGGAGTAAGAATAATTGAAATCACAAGTTTAATGGGTAACCCGTGCACAATTGAAATGTTTTCAAATTTTTTAGAGATGCTGAATCTATATAATAAAAAAAAACCAGTTTAAACGATACAAATCAAAATTTTGCCTCAAATTTTTTTATTAACCAAAAAAATCTCACTAAAACAACTCCAATAAATATAATTTGTTTTTTACTAAAAAGTTTGATAAAGCACAAACTCTGTATATGAGTTTAGATTTTAAATATTGGTTTTACATAATCAATATAATTAGTTTTAGTAGTGGGGCAATTAATTTGATTATGGTCATAATTATGTTAAAAAAAGTAAATTCAAAATAAACTGAAAGGAAAATACGTATATGGGTTTAGTAAATTCAAAATAAACTGAAAGTAAAATACGTATATGGGTTTAAATTTTGTGTCATGGTTTTACCTAATGAATATAATTTGTTTTAGAAATGCCGTAGTTAATTTAATATTATGTAAATTATTAAAATTGAGTTCCAAATTTTTAAATTGATAAAAAGAAAAGGAAAAAAAATATATTTTATTTTTTTAATTTTATAAATAAAACAAAATTAGTATTTTATTATAATTATTTAAAATATTTATTTAAAAATTAATATATTATTTGTAAAATAATAATCAGGTTTTAAGTCAAATTTTTTCAATCATCTAAAATAGTTCATTCTTGAGGATAAAGATGAACTACATTTAGATAGTTTGAAACATTGACTTAAACCAATGATGTGATTAATCCAGAAGACATTAATTTCTCTTCATTATTAAGTTAAATTATATTTAATAAATTAAATCAATCTATTTATTCATAAAAATTTTAAATAAATAAAAATACTAAAAATATTAAACTTTTAATAATTTATTTGAAATATATATACTTTATTATTTGTATTTTTATTTGAATCTATAGTCTTTTAAAAAAAACAAATCTTTAATATGTAAATGAATAAAAATATATAATTTTAAATTTTTATTATTAAAAATATTTATGTGATTAAAAAAATCAAATCAAATCTAGACGAGAATCCTTTAAAAAAGAATGCACAAACAACAAAATAGTAAATGTGCGAAGATGAACCACATTAGTTGGTTAGAAACGTAGACCAAATCTTAACGATGTCATTAATCAGAAAGACTAATATCTACATTATGGATAACCAAAATCTTAGATCTAACTATAAAAATCTAATAAAATCCATCCTGAGGGCTTCTCGCCCTCATCATCCTTCACCCTTTTCGCAAGGGACCTTTTCACCCTAAAATTTTTATTAAAATTGGATTGGTTTTCAATTGTATAAACAAGTTGTTGAATTATGTAGTGAATATTATTATTAAATAATTGAAAAATATATTTTAATATGTTAATTTAAAAATCAATGTTTCAATTAATGGAAAAAATTATATTTAATTAATTTTTAAATATAGTTTGAATGGGTTTAATGGTTAAGAGCATGTGTTTCTTTAAAGAGGTCACATGTTCAAAACCAGAAAGGTAGAGTATGTATGTTTTAAGTCAACTTTTCAAATCATCTGAAGTGGTTCATTCTTTGAGAATAAGGATGAACCCCATTAAATGGTTTGAAACATTGACTTAAAACCAACGATGTGATTAATCCAAAATGTACATTCTTAATTGTAATTTCTCTTTGTTATTTAAGTTAAATGTAATTTAATAAAATGAAATCAATTTTTTATTTATTGAATAAAAATATTTTAAATAATTAAAATACTAAAAATATTAACCTTTTAATAAATTTTTATGGAAATATATTACTTTAGTTATTTTTTATATTTGAATGTGAATCTTATAATCTTTAAAGAAAAACACATTCTTGGTAGTGGTAGATGAATAAAATATAAATTTTAAATTTTTTATTATTAAAAATATTTATCTAATTAAAAAAAATCAAATCAAATTTAGACGAGAATCCCTTATAAAGGAATGCACAAGCAACAAAATAGTAAACGTCTTGAGGATGAACCACATTAGTTGGTTCTAAACGTAGACCAAATCTTAATGATGTCATTAATCCAAAAGACTGATATCTACATTATGGATCACAAAAGTCTTAGATCTAAGAGTAAGAATCTAATATTCTGGCCCTCACCATCCTTCACTCCTTTAGGAACGGCCCTTTGATGCATAAAATTCTTATTAAAATTGGATTGGTTTTAAATTGTATAAACAAGCTATTTAATTATGTAGTGAATATTATTATTAAATAATTGAAAAGATATTTTAATATGTTAATTTAAAAATCAATGTTTCAATTAATGGAAAAAAATATATTTAATTAATTTTAAACACAGTTTGAGTGGGTCTAATGGTTAAGAGCATGTGTTTCTTTTGAAGAAGTCACATGTTTAGAATCAGAAGGATAGAGTATGTATGTCTTCATAGAGTTAACAATCAAATAGTTGTACAAAGATGGGTTCCTTGTTCCACAAACAAAAAAATCTCATACACTAATTTACTGTAGCTTGGCTATGACCTTAAAACTGAATAATAATAATTATAAATCATTTAACATGTGGTTCAATTCCTCACATCAGATTTGTAATTTCTGAAATTTAAATCTACAATTTTTAAGATTATATCATTTTTGCAAACTCAATTTAAAATCAGAAGAAAAAACAGCAAAACAAAACTTTACATACTTCATGGATATATAGATGAAAAATGTACCCTGGGAAAATATATCCACAACCCGAGCTCTGAATCTGTTGAACTGATTCACTTGAACCGGCAAAGGGAACGGGGTGGCCGTTGCATTAACGGTGGCGCCTGCAATTGCGAAGTTCGATCCATGCCTAAAGTCGGAGCCCACGGACTCCAAATACGGGCTCAGTAATGTCATATTCATGGCCTCACCTGTCATTAGCCCATCACAATGTAGACTTCATATGTTTGAAATTTTAATTCCTAATAGGATTATGTAGGTCGAAGAGCTGATTTCAAGTATGATTTCTTCGGTTACGTTAAAAAAATAAAATAAACACCAATCACATTAAACAAAATTAATAATAAAAAAAAACCTAAAAACCTCCACGTACATAAAAAGTCGATAACAAGGCGGCCATTGCAGTATCTTCCAGTGGGCTTGTGGAAGAAAGTTTCCCCATTGGGCAGGACAGAACGCAGCCCCAGCCCAGCAACAAGCCCCCCTGTGTCCGAATTCGAGTCTCCAAAGTTGAAAATTGCAGGGAAATTGCAGGCCCCGGGTCTCGAATTGGAATCTGCGGCAATGAATTTTGGTGAAGCTCCTTCAAATGTAAAATCCAAACATCCTGCAAGCAGAAGCAGGGGCACCACCATGAAAAACATTTTTGATAACATATTGCCTCTATCGATCAATTGCTAATTTTCTCCCTCCGGCATACAATGCATGAGTCTGACACTAGCCTGGCTAGCTATATATCCGTGCTGCTGTCCTAAAACAAACCTAAAATAACAAATATCTCAAGAGCATCCTCTCACATGTGTAACTAACTTATCCTCCAAGGAGGTTGACGATGTCAACAAGGTCTCATATTTTCCTCAAAACTATCCAAAGATGTGCAACAAACCTTCTAGCACGTGTGTGTCTCCAAGCAAACTGGACCATTAACATGTATGAAAAATGTGCCATAAAGGTGCCATAAAGGATGGATCAAAGGCCAAGAAAGATAAATGGGGATCATAAATTTTGACCATTACTACTAACGCTTAATCTTCAAGGTGGAATAACTCCTCGAAAAAATGTAAATGGCCCAATGCAAAGAATCTAGAAAATAGTTATGAGAACAATTCTTGTACATATGTCAAAGTTACCCACTAACGATATCCTAGAACCTACATCCTAGAAAGTTAACAGCTAAAGTTATCCTAGAATTTTTTTTTATAAATGGGTAAACTGATATGATTCCCCAATATAGATTATGATAACAAATTGGATTTTTTTTCCCAATTATTTATATCTAATTTTTTCTTATGAGAAATTTTTAATAATCATAAATTTAATTGGTTTAAGAATTTTGAGAGTTTTTTAAGTATTAAGTATTCAATCTATTTATACATTAAAAAATATATTTTAAACAATAAAAAATCACAATCTCACTTAAAATTTTATTACTATTTTAGGCAAAAAAACATTTTATCTATTAATTAAATTAGTTTATTATAATTAAAAAAAAACCATTGTCTATTAATTAGACTAGAATTATAATTGTGTGTCGCTAATAGAAGAATTTCTTGAATAATGAGATATCTTGATAATGTCTAAAATTTTCATTTTTCTTTTAAACTACGAAAAATACAATTTAAGAATATAATATGTGAATGAATAAATCAATTAATATAATATCAACAATTAAAATTTGCAATTCTAGAATGTCCAATTGAATTTTGTTCAAAATTTGTTAGGAAAATATGTTTGAAAACGACATTGCCTAACTATTCTGGGTTTTGGATTTCTTTTTACCAAATCTAATAATATAATTGTGGGTAAGATTGTGATATTTGCTTATTAAAAATGTAACTCTAAACCTTTGAAGTGCCGAGAATGTGCAAATTACACAACTTAAATTTTTAGGAAAAAATAGGCTAGAAAAATATGCCCACAAAAAATTCAAAACAAGATACTTAGACTATTACCATGGAAAAAGTCAAAAATATAAAACATATAAAAAACACTCATCAAAACACCCTAAGATTACATCAACATATATGTTAATGAGGGAACACTTCTCCTAAAATAGTGTTCCATGTTATTATAAATCAAATCAAGTGTGAAAAAATGTATTGTGTCACTTTATTTGATTATTTCTTTTTAACTATGGTGAGTTAGTTACACATTGGAGTAATTTAAGTTGCTAATTCTTTTGTTTGATTCTTATGATAAACTAGACTTATTATTTGAAAATAAAGACTTATTAAGAGCTCAAATATATGTTTTTTATGTGATGATACACAATATTTAGTTTTATGTACGAGTAATAAGATGATGAACTAATGGCTTAGTTATAATTTAAGTGATTTTTAAATAGTATGTAAAGCATTAATATAGTGAAATAAATGATAAGAGTTATTCTTTTAAATATTTTAGTGAGATATGAATATATTGAACTTTGGATACTTGTTTAGCATGATAGGGAACTATAAGAATTCATTAACACATAAGTTCATGTTCATGATGAGTTATTAAATTTTAAATAGACTCAAAATTAATTATTATTGTGGTGGTTGTGTTTTGCATCAGAAAGA
Organism: Pinus taeda; assembly: GCA_000404065.3. Classification (NCBI taxonomy): domain Eukaryota; kingdom Viridiplantae; phylum Streptophyta; class Pinopsida; order Pinales; family Pinaceae; genus Pinus; species Pinus taeda. Next base: position 15,272 of record APFE030584201.1, read on the forward strand.
AAATATTGATAAATTGATATAGTAAACGCAAGTATAAAAAATATGTTTATCTATTGATTTTTATATGGTTCATAGCTGATATATTGATTATTATAAGAAGCGTGCAACAAGCTCAAAACCTTATTTTTCAGCCACTAATAATTTCTCAAAAAGGTAACAATGAGTGTTAGCAATGTTTCCACTATTGCATCATTTCTCATCAAGTGAGTGTTAGCAATGTTTCCACTATTGCATCGTTTCTCATCGAGTGGCGCCCCTGAAATTACTTAAATAAACCTAGAAAGGAATGATGTAGTCAAAATCTCAAGTAACATTCAAGTGGCGCCCCTGAAATTACTTAAATAAACCTAGAAAGGAATGATGTAGTCAAAATCTCAAGTAACATTGTTTAAGTATGTTATATAAAAAAATTATAAAATAAATGTTCAAAGAAAAATATTAATTATGAATTTCATTTAAAGAAAAAAAATAACATTGTAATTCATTTTAGATTAAGAGAAATTAATTCATTACTTTTAAATAAAATGTTAGATCCTTATAAAAAGAATATTATAACAAATATTAATTTGGAATAAAGAAATAGTGTTATATTAAGAAAGAATAAAGATATTTAAATTAGAAAATTTGTTTATGAAATGAATTCAAATCCATGTTTTTAATTAAAAAAGAAAATATTCATAAATAAGTATTTGCAGATCATTGAGAAAATTTAGAAATGAGAATTAAAACTAAAGTTAAAATTGGAAATAAAAAAGGACAAGTTAGATTTAAAGTAATGAAAAATAGTAATTAAATATGTAACTACTTATGTAAACACAAAAATAGGAAACTTGAAGAAACTCCAAAGGAAAGAGAAGGGCAAGTCAAATATTTTATTATATAGTTTAATAATTAGATAGTTGGATATGCATGTCAATGATATTTGTGAAAATGAGTAATAAATATTTAGAAATTAGTAAATTATAATTTTGCATGGTGAGACAAGTGGCATAAGCCACAAATATTATAAAAAATTAATTTTGATGAAAAAAAAACAAGTACCCAATTGTTGGATGTTGTAATGACAAAATGACTTTTTATTTATATTGTTGAGAGTTGAGTTCATTATGAATCGCTAAAAATTGAGTTTTCTAAGTTTGGAGAACTTCAATATGCAATTCTCGCTAGAAAGAATATTCTTCATACAATCCCATTGCAACTTAGAAACCTTTGAAAAAGAAAAATATATACAGAGTTGGTAAAGATCCCAAGTAGTGGATCTCCGATGATTCTCAACATTGATGCAAGGATTTTGAGCAAATGATACAAGGATTTAGAAAACTTGGCATCCAGTCCTTAAATTTTGTCATAAAAAAATCATTAAAATTTTCAAGATACAATTGTTATATCTATATACTAATCTTATTTTAATACATGCTTTGAAAGGAATATTATTGAAATTCACGTATTTTTATTTATCAAAATTTCTAATAGATTTATAATTTTAAAATAAAAATAAATAATAAATATAAATATTTGGGATTTTATTAATATTTTTGTTTTACAAATCATGTTATCGTAACTACTTTCTAAATATTTTTAAATATCATAATAATCACCCACTATTATCGAGGCTGAACTCATGTTCCAAATTGTTTAAAAAATAATGTTAACCTCTAGAAGCCTTATTCTATATTCTATAGAATTTTTAAATAAATGTATTGAACTAATGTCTATATAAATGTATTGAACTAATGCATTTATATTTAGTGCTTCAGACTCAAAAATATTACTTATTGTTTATCTAGGTTATTTGATTTCTAAAACTCTATCACGTAAAAGTTCAATTGTTTCCTCTATTTTCTTGGTCATGATTGCTAGACTATAATATGCTATCCTTTCATTGATTCACTGTAATTGAAAGGTCCTTAAATATATGAAGAACCTAGTTGCAAGGAAATTCAAGAGAAGGAAAAATTTGGGTGGGTTAGAGATTTTGAGGTGAGGAAATTGGGTGGGTGAGAGAATTTGAGGTGTTTAATTTTTCCACTAAGAAGGATTGGGAAATTAGGTTTAGTATTCATGGTGTCATTTTTAATCTTGCTAAAAAATTATCTATAAGATATATTTGTGGATTTCATAGGAGTGTTAAAAAGAATTATATTAGGGTCCTCTAAGTATTAACCTAATGATTCAAAGCCAATGGAATTTAGATGTGAATATGTGAAATATTTTCTTGAAAATAATAACTTGTGTATGAATTCAAATCCTCTTTAAGATAATTGGGAAGAAATTAAGTAATGATTATCCATCTAACATGTTGAGTGGTTGATTTGAAAATATCGATAAGCCAAAGTAGGAATTAAATGTCCAATTATTCATATAATGTTTTCCTATCATATTTAACCATAAAATGTGATAGGGAATAGGAGTGTAGTGTTACCTATATAATCCTTTAAGATTATTGTATTATTAATTGGAATTAAGAGAAATGAATGGTCATGAGGTAGACCAATAGTCCCTCATGGATTGTGAAGTGAATAGCCACGTCTTTATATATGTGAACCTTTGAATTAAATTAATGATTAATATTAAATGGAATTATTCCTTATCTTGACATGGTATCAAATATGAATAGTTTTTACTAACTCCGTGATTTTTGGGCATCAAGTTTTTGCTCCAATGGTTACCCTCTTCTACTATGTTAGTGGATATTCATTTGTTGGCCTATTCATTTATGCTCTTCCACTTATTCTTATGAAATCTCTTTTCTATATTCTCTTTCACATTCTTAGGAAACCATTACACCAGGAGATCTAAGATCTCCTTGTAGGATTCTTGCTCATAGTGCTCACGAACTGCAAATTTTGTACAAGGCATTAATCCTTCACTTGCATTCAACTTCTCAAAAATTCACTCCCATAGCATCCTCCATTATATACTAGTGAATTGCACTACGAATGCACTAAAAGTCCTATGATCTCAATAATATTCATCTTCTCTAATTTTTGTAGTATATGTCAAGTAGTAAATGTGAGAAGGGCTTCAAACTAGTGCACAAGGGATAAACATTGAATCATATCTATATTGACTATATGGAGTAGCTAATATGTTGGAATAATCTTAGGGAATCATGAAAGGATTGACCCAAGTCATGTATTTCTTCTTTGATTTCAATGTGCTCACTATAGATTTTTGGGATTTGAATTTGTGATTGCATGGTCTCATCATTATATCTTTCATATTGCTCACTTATAAGTGACAAGAATTCCTATAATATTGTTTGTAAACTCCATATAGCTCTTGTTATTGATACCATTAATAAAGGATTCAATCTAGATGTCAATACACAAGCTTCTACAAAATTACTTTATAACTTCCTCTTTAAATGAGTCTTCTTCATCTTTAAAGAAGACTCGACTAGTATTGTAGTTTCGTACTCAAAAATTGATCAGATGTTCAACATCAGGTATGCCAATTGAGCATTCATTCATTGATTTATTCTTCCCTTGACCTCTGTTGGAAACAAAATATATTAGAACTCAAATATCTATTAAAAATGGATACCCTTATCTCCACTATTGGAAGGATGTTAATTGGAAAAAAGAGATACCAAGAGTAGTCTATAAAAGTCTCACATGCTCCCATCTTCAATGATTTGTGGGATGACAGCTATGAAGGAGAAGTTGTCACTAGTAAAAGAGAGGAGGACATTGGACTTTTCAACCCTACATCAAACAATGAGCAAGCCATATGGAAGGACAATGACATGAAACCATATTTCGTGATTGTTGAGATAGTAAGAAAAAAGGTGATCCATCATAATGTTTCCATTAAATATTCTTATTGTGATACAATAAATTAAAGGAATTACATGACTCACATTCAAAATTGGAATTTGTACAATTTTTAGTAAAGCTCTTCAACCTAGAATTGAAGGATGATTATCCCATTTCTTTATCCTCTAAGATGATCCAAGAGGATCCCTAATGGCCCAAAAATAAAATCCTTCAAAACTCAATGAAACTAATACTAATTCAAAGAGCTCATCACAAGGAATCCAAAGACATAAACAGTGCGTCAATCTAAGTTTGTATGTGAATGTTATGCCCATCTGAAGCTTAAGGCAAATAAAGAAAAAAATTGCAAGTGGTACACAAGGTGCCACATGGCATTCCCACAGGGTGCAACAGGGTAGCCTAGTCAACACAATGTCAACAACCCAGTTGGAGGTATGGATCGCGTGGGCTAATCAGGCAACACCAATTACCAGGCTCACATTAAGCCATATGACAGAGTAGTGGTTGAAGTGGCCCAATCCATAGGTGCCACAGGGCCCAATCATTAGGTTCCATGTGGCACCCCGTGGATGGAAAGTAAAACCTTAACCAAGGCCAACTTTGGTGGAGCACCTAAACCTAGTTGGTGATAGAATTGCATGAAAGTAAAATTAGTAGTCGACTAATGTGGCAGACCATGGCTAATGTTAGCAAGCTTGTTGGAGACAGTTTGCGAAGACCATAGTTGGCACAACTGCCAAATGTTGGCTACACTACCAAATACGACAATTGACAGGGGGTTATAGGTACAACTTTCAAATGAATCCATAGTTATAATCATGTCAAGTTAAAACAAAAACAAAAAATGTCAAATGTGGGAGGCTCTTGAGGCTCGACCCTGGGACCTCTAAAGAAAAAATTCCCAAACATAGTACTGACCACCAATCTACCAGCTGGCAGAGCTTGTTAAGTATGTTGGTGACCCAATACTTAAGAACCATTTCACTATTTGAAGAGGGGGAGATATCAGTGGACCAAGGGTGGAGGAACCCGACCTTTTGGAACCAGGATGGAGGGAACCTCGTGCGAAAAACTAGGAGGGTGCACTTTTCTAGGAGGAATATTCCAAGGAAAAATCCCCAAAATATTCCTCTAAGGAATCTGTTGTGGAATCTAAAATATTCTCTAAGGGGCCAAAGTTGTAGGTGACGGAATATAAACAAGTTTATGCTCAAATTACTGAGAATTTTGAGAGGATTTCACTGGTGTAGTCTATTTTTGGATTTGAGCATCTCATTTTCATGTCAATCCCAGGATTGGAGGTATAATGATGTATTTTTCCATGTACTCATTTTCCTTTTCGTTGATATGAATGAAGTGGCCTCCCCACTATTGAAGGATGGCCTAGAGATGTAGTCCACATTGGATGAACTCCATTATCAAACTTTTGTGTGCATTTTCTTTATGGTCTCCTTTATGTTGCTTATTATTTAAGTGTATGCATATATGGTTTTTACATCCTCATTTATGCAGTTTTGAAAACATCATAGAAGAAAAGATTGGAGGTTTTGTTGGTATCAGTGCATACTAGATCAAGTTTCGTGTTAGAGCGGTCTTCTTATTGATGTGAATTGTGAGTGTGGATGATAACCAGAGCCAAAATCAAAGAGGGTGAAGGAAAAACTTAAGTCTTTTGACCTAGAGATTGGACGTGCAACATAAATAAGTGAATGGAAGATGGTAATGCATGTACTGAGAAATAGAAAGATTTTCATAAAGCTTTCTACAACATGGAAAATAAGATAGTCAAATTGTTGCATATTATGAGAACTGTTGAAGAAGGAAAAGAAGAAGAAAGAGAAAGCAGAGGACAATGCTTTGATAAATCAAGGAAATGGAGGAGAACATCCTAAACGTCCATCTCCATCTTCAAGTGAATGTTCTACTTCTTCATATTCTTCTCAACATTCTAATAGACAACATAGAAGTGCTTCTAAAAATATGTTTTTAAGTTGGATGTAAAAATTTGTTTTGCCCATATTTAATGAAGAATCTAATGCAAAAAAGCTAAACAATTGAATCATGCAGATTGAAGTATATTTCCAAATACAATAATTTATTAAAGAATATGAGGCAAAGATTTAGAGAATCTCTTTGATTGGGAGGCGCCGCTCTTGTATGGTGGGAGAGAAAACTTTAGAAAGGTAGCAAGCACGTGGTTAAACTCCTTTTTTCTTAGTTTGAATTTGTTTTTTCATTAAGAGGAATTTAAGACGGGGTAAATATTAGAATGTTCAAATTTTCACAGAGCAATTTAGGAAAAAAAATATTAACATTAAATGTTCCTTTAGACTCACCTGATACTCTGATGAAATATATTGGCTCTTTACATAGTTTTCTTAAAAATTAATTGTTGTTGTTTGAGCCCACTACTCTTGATGAGGCTAGTGTGAAATTTATTCACCTTGAAAGCAAGGAAAAGCGTGAACAAGATGATCGTGCAGAGAAGACAACAACAACAAATAAAAAGGAAGAAAATTTCTCTTGCACTCATTGCAAGAAATAAGGGAATGATGAGGATCATTGTTGGAAACTTCATCCAAAATTGAAGCCAAATAAGTATGGTGGAAAAAGGAAGTAGAAAATTATTTCTATAGTGCAACATGCCCTGGGTTCTGATTCAGGCAATGAGATGAAGATCACAATTGTTGGGATTATAGGTGTTGAACCAATTGGCTTGGGTTCTGATTCAAGTGATGAGACAAAGATCACAATTGTTGGGATCATAGGTGTTGGACCAAATATGGGAATACCATCAAATAATGCATGGCTCCAAGAACTTGAAGAGATCAACCAAACCATTCAAGAAGAGAATGTTGACTTGAGAAGACTACAACAAGAAGAAAAAGAGGAGAAGAAGGGATTGTAACTTCAGTTACAATCCATGAAAGAGGCATTCGAAAATTTGAATTATAGTGGAGGCTTAGTGAAATGATCATCACCTACTTCAGAATCGGGTAGTTCAATTTTCTCAGTATGATGATGATTTTGGTGCATTTGAAAGACACTCCAAACCCATGGAGATAGGAGATTCTTCAAGCGACAAGTCTGATTTAGTGTAGGATGTTCAAAGCACATCACAAAATTTGAGTGATAGTGAGCATTCCAAAGGAAGAACCAAGTCAAATTTTTGTCGTCAGAGTCTCACTAGAGATAGTAATTCAAGGAAGGTTGGGTCACCTAGGAAGGAGACACAAAACAAGGTCAAGAAATTCTGGAGGAAGATAAACCATTATAGCCATTGAAACAAGGGTGGACATCATAAATCCACATATTGGAATCTCTATCTAGAGGTATGTCCAACAAAGGCACAGAAACTTGTGAAGAAACCGACCAATGAAGCAGATTAACAAGGACGCTAACTACAAGAAGAAAGTCCAATAGTCTAGTTAGGTAAGAGATGGTTAGCCTTTTTAAGTAGTTGAGCCTTTGTTGCATTTTTTTAAAGACCCCTTAGAATCATGGGAAAAAACTTGTGAAAGTGATGAAGTGTATAACATCACTTATGGATGCAACATACTGATATTTTGGCCTTTGGTTGGATAGTAAAGGGTATGGGTTCTATTGTAAAACTTGACCATGATTGTTTTATAAACTCTTGGAAAGTATGGTCTTGTTTGGAAATCTTGCAAGTTGGACATGTATTGGTAGCTACATATTTACATATGATACAAGTGTCAGCTTCATCATTACTGGTTCTGAAGTACAAAGGTGAAGGAAAGGAAAGGTGTCCCATTAGATACATCTATTATGTAGATTAAGATTACATTATTGTTTATACTTGTGGAGGACCGAAAGACCCTTACTTGGGAGGAATGATCCAGGAGGATCCCTAATGGCCCAAAAATAAAACTCTTCAAAACTCATCAAAACCATGACCAAGTCGAAGAGCTTATCATAATGATTCCAACAATGCTATAATTTTGTATGTGAAAGTTATGTCCATCTAAAGTTTAAGAAAAAAAAAAAAACAAAAATTTAGGTGGTACACAGTATGCCACCTGGCATTCCCATAGGCTACCATGTGGCAACCTAGTCAGCGCCATGTTAGCATCCCATTTGGCAGTATGTGTTACAGATCCATTTGGGCACATCACTCACATCATCCAAATCAGTGTTTTAGGGCTCATCAAACCCTAATTTCAGTTGCTACATGCCCTAAACAGTCACCCTTTGGAATGCCTCCTTCCCAGATAGTTTCATGACATGAAGACATCATGAATCACCTTTAGAGGGACCAACGCAGGTAGGCTCATGTAAGGGTACACTGCAGAGTATTTGAGTCCATGCCACAGTGCTCTACAAAGCACTTAGGCCTTCGTTCACCTGCACTAGGTGAGATTGAGTGAAATTCACATAGGGTTTGGGGAATATTCTTATCCTTTGGAGTCATCTAGAAGTTTCCCTCACTTATCAACTCATATGAGCTCGAAAATGGATGAGGAATGAGTTAAGATGCATCCTATCCTCTCATCCCTTCCTCCATGGAACTAATTCTAAGTATGGAACGTCATTCAATACCCCCATTTATGACATAACCTCCTTCATCTCCCTATAAATTGACCACTCATCTAAGTGATCAGGGGTTGGATTATGTTGAATTGTAAGGAGATAATGTTACTGTGAGATTTGGCTTTGAAGAAAGTATTGTAATGCTACAAGTTTGTCATGCTTTTGATGTGATGTAGATGGGATCCAAGCTGGAGGAATGACATTGAATCAGACACAATGGTTGTAATTTTTTCTTTTATTTAATAAAGTGTTTGAACCTTTCTCCCATATGTCTCTATTGTTTTATAATGCTTATATGTGTGAAATGTATCTGATTCCATTCACTTATTATTGACTTATTGGGGCCTGACCCAAGTTCAGAGTTAATTAGCCAAACAAATCCCTATACTATTGGCCCTTTATGCAATAGTCTGTGAAGCGCAGACTGAGGTCTCACCCGAAGCAGTATGGGGGGATACTAGAACCAAGTTTCCGCACCCTTGAGATGTCTAAGGGCTTGATTTAGTCCAACTGTGAATAGCTTCACGCAGGTTACTTCGCGCACTTCCCTGACCTGCGTGGCCTTCACGCCCTATTATATTCACCTTCATGTAGCCCAAACTAGGGACTATGGGGCTTTCGCGCTACTGGAGCAGCAATCTGCACTATTTCCCCAAGTCACACCGTGGATCTTACTTATCTTCTTATAACAGTTAGTTATCTTTGCATAAACCGATACCTTATATTATATTCACTTACTCAGCACATTTATATAAGTTCACGTAGTAAATAAACAGTAAACTTGCAATTCATACCCAATATACTTCAATGCATAAAATAGGAAAAGGCACACAGAAATATGGTAAAACTTCTCTTTATTAATGCTTCCAATGGTTATAGACTCAACCTACCCTGGGCACTCAGCTGCAAGGGTCTGTGCACTCAGCTGCAGACTACTAGGCCTCTGCGCACTTAGCTGTAGAGCCTTCTCCTACTCTACAACCCAAAGACACAACTCTACACTTTGACTCAATGCTTCCTAGATTGATTTCCTTCTATCCTTATCCAAATGTCTCTTTACACTTAGAGCCTTGCTCTATTTATACAATCCCATGGTCTGTAGACCATGGGTAGATCTCTCAAACTGACACTACATTTACAAAAGTAAGGGTGGACAATCCTATGACTCTATTACAACTTCACGCTCCATGCCTACAAATCGGAGTCTTTACCATGGATTTAGTCAAAACTTGGGCTTTAAGCCCCAAAAATTGCCTTGGGGAGATCCCATGCCCAATAGGCCCCTAACACAAACATTGTGACTCGCCCTCGAGTCACTCTATTGGTGCAGAGATCTTTGCGCAGAGACCTCCCAACTCTACTCGGACTGTTGCAAGGTCAGCAGTGCACTGAGCAGTTTCCCGTTGTATTTCTTGTACGAGTTGTTCTGAAACCACGCTATCGGAACTACTCCTATGTATATGTTCCTACGTCCCCTACATCTGCTTATAGTCTTGTACCTTCTTTCAGTTGCCTGGAGCATGAAGATTGTGCTTCTGTTGGTTAGTTAGATAGCCAAGCCACTCGTGTATGGCTTCAATCGACTTCCATTCACTTTGCCTGGGAAAGGTTCTCCATTTAGCTTTACCACCTACACTGCACCTCTGTCTGTGACCTCCTTAACAACATATAGTCCTAGCCAATGCATTCTGAACTTTCAGTGGAATCTATCAAACTTACTGTCATATAGTAACACCAAATCATTTACCTTGAAGGTTCACAACTTAATATGTTGATCGTGTCAGGCCTTTTCACGCTGATTTTGTACCTGCTGATGGAATCCAACCAAAAATAGTTCCTCTTCGAGTTCCTCCAACCGTGTGAGCCTTTCCTCTAGGGCTCCACGATTCGTCATACCTGTGAGCACTATTATGGGCAGACTAGGCACAATATACTGTCATTATGGCTTCCATGCCATAGACCAACCGGAAAGGTGTTTGTCCTGTCAGTTTCTTACAGGTTTTCCTATAAGCCCATAATATTGTAGGTACGTGCAGGTCCCAATCACTTCGTTATGCATTGCATACTTTGGTCAGTGCAGTCTCCAGTATTTTGTTAAATTCTTCTACTATCCCATTGGCTTGTGGGTGATACAGTGTGCTCTTCTGATGATACACCTGAAACTATTATGTTAGTGTGTTGATTGTTTCATTCAGGAAATGTGTACCACAATCGCTCATCAAGATCTTCAGACATCCAAATCGTGTCAATACATGTGAAAATAGAAATTTCGTAGCCGTGGCGGCCATGCAATCTTTTACCAACTACGCTTTTGCCCAACAAGTCAGGTACTCTATCGCAGTGATGATGTATCTCGTGCCCATCTTTACCTGAGGTTTGATGGGTCCAACAAAGTTGATCACCCACTTTTCAAAGGGTTGCATCGTCATTTGTGGATTCAAAGGGATCTTGTCCCTCCGCGATGGTTTACCTATTCTTTGACATACATCACAGGTCTTACAATATGCTTTTGAATCCTAATGAAAGGTTGGCCACCACAAGCCTGCGCAGAGAATCTTCTGTGTGGTCACTCTCCCTGCATAATTCCCTCCTGCAGTGCCCCCATGTGCATCTATGGGGATATGACTTTGTTCAAATTCAGGTACATACCTTCACAATATCTCATCATTTCCCATCTTATATAGGTGCCCCGCGATGACAGAAAAATTTGTCGCGCACACCACCAATTCCTTCTTCTACTAGACGGAGTATTCTTTCGGTGCAGTTCCAGTCATGAGAAAGTGGATTATGTCTTCAAAGCATCCATCTATTACACGTACAGCAAAGAGTTGTGCGTCAGGTAATCTGTCCTCCAGACTAGTATGTTCCTCTCCTATCTCAATGTGCGACAGGTGATCCAGTCCCGCGTTCAGGCGCCCAAGCTTCACAATGACCTCAAAATCATATTCTTGGAACAATAGAAACCACCTACATATGTACGTCCCCAACATAGGCTTATTGACCAAGTATTTCAGCACAGAATGATCTGTATACATCTTGAAGTGTCCCCCTAGCAAATAGCGCCGACATTTTTGGAGCACGTACACCATAGCCATCCCTCGCATTCACTTGTGGAATAGTTCTTTTTTGCTTTAGACAACCTGCGACTTGTGAATGTGATAGGGTGATCCAAGCCCTCTCCACCCTCCTGTGTTAGTACCACTCCAAGTGTTATACATGACTCGTCAACATGGACATGAAACTCCTCATCCCATTTTGGGAAGACCAGAATTAGCACAAAGGCCATTTTTTCTTTTAGTACATCCAGGCTTTTCTTGTGGTCATCATTCCAACAGAACGTGACATCTTTTTTCAACAGCTTCTCCATCAGCGCAGTGATATGGGCATAGCTTTTTATGAAATTCCTGTAGTACCACGTATGTCCCAAGGTAGCGCATAGTTGTTTCACACTTCGTGGTGCTTCCAAATTCATAATAACTGCAATATTTGTGGGGTCTACCATCAGTCCCTATTTGCAAACCACATCCCAACTGGTTCCCAAAAGGAACAAGGAACGTACACTTCTTAAGGTTCGACGCGATTTGGTGTCTTCGGCAGGTATCTAGAATCAAGCGTAAGCTCACTACATGGTGCTTAACCAGTCCAAATACAGACCAATCATCCAGATAAACCTCTAGGAACCTGTGGATATATTATTTGAATGCTGCAACAACTATGTGCGAAAATATGGTCGGCGCATTCTTCAATCCAAATGGCATAACAATGTATTGAAAGCAGCCCCACTCAGTCACGAAGGTTGTCTCACTCCTATCTTCCAGCGTGATTTTGGTCAGGTGGTACCCTAAAAATCCATCAATGAAAGAATATGCTTCCTACCCACTGACATTTTCCAATAATTCATCTATGAACGGAGTTGGGAATGGATCATCCACACACGCATCATTCAATTTTCTTAGGTCCACAAATATTCTTATCTCGCCCTTCTGCTTCTTTTCCTACACCACCATAGGACTTACCCAATCAGATTCTTCCACCGGCTCAATGATTCCAGCTACGAGCATTTTTTCTAGTTCTACACAGACCTTCTCCTTGTACTTCGGATTCAAGTGGTAGGGCCTCTGCTTAACTGGCTTTGTGTTGGGCTTTAATGTGATCTGCATAATTCCTAAATCTCTAATGATTCCTTTTAATTCTTTGATCTTGGTCAGGAATAGGTCCTGGTACTCGCGAAGTAACTCAACGACCTTATCCACCATCACATCATCCTAGTAGTCATCGAGCGTTGTATACTTAGGTTCTGTACCAATGTTCACATACTTTTTATTTACCAGTGTGGTTATGTCAAGGTCTTCAATCAGTGGTCCTTGAACCTCAGGATAGCCTACAACTTCTGGAATGTTAACTTTTCACGTATCCTCATCATCTTCTTCAGCGTTTACATTATAACACTCCAGCACGCACCTCAGCTGAGTAGCCCATTCAGGTTGAATCAATTCTATTGGCTCCTAGGGTATCTTAAAGATAGTTTCTTTTACTCCTTGTAGCATGTCATCAACAATGTCCAACCAACGATCCTCAAATGTGAAGGTTAATAGGAACCCTTCATGCAAGATATCCCATTCACTCATCCCATGGAAGAGCTCCACTTCTATATACCAATTCATGGGTATAACATCTAGTGTATGACAGAATAGGTGCACCCACTTAGGTTGTGGCTCTTCCCCATAGACCCTTGTCCACTTGGTGAGGTGCACGCACAGATCATCCCGTCTATCATACTTGTCTTTTACTCACATCTGAGGCTTCCCAAAACACATGTTCATCATTCTTCTGCATTCGTGTAAGTCCTCAAAGCTTCTTTGTTACGTACCCCACCACCTCGTGCGCGTATGTACCGTTCCAGCACATCTCTTTCAAATCCGTTCAAGAAGGCATCTACCTTACTGAACCCATCATAAGTAGGCAGATCCCTTACTTCTGTTGATACACAATGCAACAATCTTGTCATCATGTTGCAGTTCAACGTGGTTATCTCATGTAACCAGTTCTTCCATCGCTCTATCTCTTCATCCAAATCCAACATACAAGAGCTTTCGCACTCCCATGAGATTCGTCCATCCATAGTGGGATTTACCCAGTCTTGCACTCATTCAGTTATCTTGTATATGCAGTCTAAATCATCATCACTTTCATAGTCACGCACTGGCTCCATGTATTGTGATCCATTTTCAAGGTCCAAAGGTATGACTACGCATAGAGACATTTTCTCAAAAATCATCTTGCGCTTCTTCATATTTATCACTTCGTTCATGTCAGTGGCCCAATCTATTCCTAATAGCGTGGGGTAGGGATTGATGTCATCAACAATCTCTATCACTTCAAAGTCTGCTAGAGCGCTTGCTCCTTCGATATCCATGGTGCTTCCCTGCAATCTCCCCATAGGTATGATCTTTTTTTGGTTCACCATTCGTAGCTCGATAGGAGACCATTGTAGCGTAGGGCCTCCCATGCGCTCCCATGTCTGCTTTGACAGAATGTTTGCATCTGATCCTAAATCCACAATCACTTGTTCCATCTCATATTCTCTAATCTGCATGGTCAATCTCATTTTTATTCCCGTCCTCGTCGCATGCTTTCCAATCTTCCAGACTACAAAGGGTTCTCCTGGTGCGGTCCCAACGCATCTATTTATGAGTTCCTACAATCCCTTTACAGCCTTGCTATTGTGCAGTAGCTTCATGCATGTTTCTAGGAACGTCGTGAGCATTGATGGGTCCATTTCTAGGTCCGATCTATCTTTACTTCCTGAATTGGATGCATCAGCGAAGCTCTTCCTAGCTTCCATGAAGGTTTCCTTAGCATGCTCAAAATCAAACTCTAGCTCTTTCATCAAAGCCTTGTGAACCCAAGTACTGTCCTCAAGCTTCTTGCCTTTATAATCCCCTGTCGTAATTCCACTTCGGAGCATAATGTTAATGTTAGGGTCTTCCTCGCACAGCTCAAACCTCATCATTTGTAGGTTTTGAGTCGGGGGAGGTTGGAGCGCTCCCTTGTTGCATAGTGACATTATCAGTGTGGGACAATCCTTTGTCTCATGATCAAACAAGGTAAAATACAAGCATGATGGGCACATTGGATTTGTACAATCATGGGCATAATGTCCTTGCCCCCCGCAATCATAACATATCACCTGTACGCGACCCCTTCCTGGTCCTTCTCCACCTCGGCCTCATCCGCGCCCCTGAAATTTGGTTCATGCCACTCCTACGTTCTGGTCAAGGGGCCACATTTCAGGATGAAATCTGTAGGTGGGAATCCTATCCATCATTAGCTCATAGCTTCTACAGGTGCGCTCATCATGTCCCACTAATCTACAGAAATTACAGAACAAATGTTGTAAAATCTGCATGTACTTCTGCAACAAATGGTAGTTGTATGTAGCATGCTTTCCTCCTATTTGACAAATCGCGCACCACAATGCAAGTGTCACGCTAGGTCCTGCTTGGGCCTCCAATCTTAATGGCATCAATCCTCCTCCCACGAGATAATTCATGAACACTAGGAAATGGTCCTTATCATGACCCTAACCATTACATTTAACACAACATGCCTCTTCATACACTTCCAGGTCAATTGTCATGTCCTGTTTCAGACTCTGCATTTCAATGCATAAGTTTTTCAACTGCGTGTGCATCTGTTGAACTCCTAGGTTAGCATCCTGTATCGGGGTCTCATGCAGCCTCATCATGATATCCAAGGCCTCTACCTGAGTTTTTAACCTTTGTTGTGAAAGTGTGTTCCTCAAATGTGGCGTTAGCAATGCTACAAACCATTCGAAGTGTTTTCCATCCGTCAAAGTCATATTAGCTTCATGAATCGTGCACTTCAGTCTCTGAAATAATTCCCACAGAGTCTCGCCTGGTAGCATCATGATATCCTTGAACCCAATGATCTAATGTGCCTTTGACATCGGCCTGCTAAATTCTTTGTTCAACACAATTTAGATATCTGTGATCCCCACATTCAGATTGTCATTGTAATGCTTAATATACCAAGTCATTGCGCGATCCTACAAAGCGCTGACCAATGTTTCATTCTTTATATTATCATATGTAACTCCCTGCGCTTCCCATACATCTTTTATCACAAACCAAAACTAGTCTGATCTTCATTTCCTACCCCCTTGAACAGTGGCAAATTTATCGCGCTTGCCATATTGACTCGCGGTGGTGGCGGAGGTGGTACAGGAAAAGATGGGGGTGAAGATGGTGAAACTAGTGGTGGTGTGGGTGGGGGTGGTATGCGCGGAATCCTCTACCTTATCAAATTTATCGTACTTCTTGGTGAGACCTTCACAAGCACTTCCTCATCCCCTTGCAGAGGTGAAATCAAGGGGCTAGTTTCTAGTTCTGCACTACCTTCGTTTCTGTAAATTCTCCCACTTCACATAGCCCTGAACATCAATGTATTCACATAATCTGTTTTTCACACGTAGCATTTTAATCCAAGTGTTCAGAGACTTAACGTAGTTACTTTACGGTCCTTTAAGGAAGCATCACTATAGCTGACTGAAGTATCAACCACGAACTTAGTAATGAATCCTCCTATAACTCGATCGAGCTAGTGATCAATAGCATGTTCGATCTTATCCTCTGGTGCTTCCAATCTATACACCAATTTTGGGGTCCACACAATAGGATTATCAAACTTGCACCTTCCTTGGTTATCTGCTAACTTCGCAATCCACTTATATAGCTCAGTAAGGAAAGATGTGAAGAAAATTGTGTGGATCTCTGTGTACAGGTATCAGTCTAACCACTCTTCTTTTGATAGTTGCAAATTCATGTTCTCCTGCACCATGAACTCGTGAATTCTCTTGTTCAACCAACCTTCAATTTATTTCTTAGTTCGATTCTAATGATACTACATTAGACATCTCTATGCAGATTCTAGTCCCAGCAACGGAACCATTTATTGGCTTGTTGGGGGTCTGACCTAGGTTTGGAGTTAATTAGCCAAATAAATCCTTGTACTACTGGTCCTTTCAGCAACAGTCCACAGAGTGTGGACTAAAGTCTCACCCAAAGTAGTATGGGGACATGATGGAACCAGGTTTCCACACCCTTGAGATGTCTAAGGGGTCGATTTAGTCCAGCTATGAATACCTTCACAGAGGTTACTTCACGTACTTCCCTAACTTGTGGGGCCTTCCTTCGTGCACTATTATATTCGCCTTCGCGCAGCCCTAACCAGGGGTTGTGGGGCTTTTGTACTGCTGGAGTAGCGATCTGCACTATTTCCCCAATTCACACCATGGATCTTACTTATCTTCTTATAACAGTTAGCTATCTTCGCATAAATAGATACCTTATATTATATTCACTTACTCAGCACATTTATATAAGTTCGCATAGTAAATAAACAATAAACTTGCAATTCATGCCTAATATACTTCAATGCATAAAACAGGAAAAGATACAAAAAAATATGGTAAAACTCTATTAATTCTTCCAATGGTTACAAACTCAACCTGCCCTACGCACTCAGTTATAGGGGTTTGTGCACTCAGCTGTGGAATACTAGGCCTCTGCGCACTCAACTGTAGAGCCTTCTCCTACTCTACGACCCAAAGACACAACTCTAAACTTTGACTCAATGCTTCTTGGATTAATTTCCTTCTATCCTTATCCATATGTCTCTTTACACTTAGAGCCTCGCTCTATTTATACAATCCCATGGTCTACGGACCATGGGTAGATCTCTCAAACCGGCACTACACTTACAAAAGTAAGGGTGGACAACCCTATGACTCTATTACAACTTCGCACCCACAAATCATGGAGTCTTTATCATGGATTTAGTCAAAAATTGGGCTTTAAGCCCCAAAAATTGCCTTGGGGAGATCCCACGCCCAACACGTATATTCAATAGATATTTTTCTTTGATCGATTCTTTGTTTTCTGTTGTGTTTATAGGTACTTCTCAAGCGTATTAAGTACGATAAGGAGCGCCAGGATCGATACAAAGGAGATGAGAGGAAAGTGGAACTATAAGTAGGTCTTCTCATCTTCTCATCTTATCTATTGCTTATAGGGAAAGACTAAAATACTTTAAACTATTGTTCTAGATATGGCTACTTATCTAGGGAATTCGCATTTATCTGTAGATACCAAATTATCCAAAACAAATTCGTGACTCCACTGGGGAAGATCATTTTTCCTAGTATCTTATCCACCTCCTAGGACATCCTTACAGACCCTACTTGTGTTCATTGATTGTAATTAAGCTCTTTTGCACTGAAAATTTGGTCAAAACTGTGTCAAATTGCCTTTTGAAATGGCTCACTATCACCAGTGCAGGCTTGTGAGGGACACAGTGCGTTGCAAAGCACCCCTGGCTTAGGGACAGTGCTCTGAAGCACATTGTCTCCCATTCAGGGCTTTGCTAATCCTCCTAGGGTCAGTTTCCCACCTTTGGAATGTATTTTTGCCAACTTTCTCTATTTGTTTGTTTGTTGATTGATCAATGAATGTTATGTCTCAGAGAACAAGTTTCTATCTCCTTGTCTAGCCCTACTTCGATTTGATTGATTAATGTTTCTTAAATGTTTTCTTTGTCATTATTAGTCTATAATCAAATTTATAATATAGTTGATTAATATTCGTTCAAAAGAAAGTTTTGTAAAGTCTTCTTTTCCTTCGGAAAAAGATTGATTGATTATATATGCATATTTCCTTTTGTTCATATTCACATTAAGGAAATCAAAAAGAAATACATGCATGTTGCATTCAAAAATATTGTGTGTGCTCATAGGAATAGTGTAGGGAAATTGCATTATATTGTGCTCTTTGCACTTTGATCGAAATAAATATGATTTCTCTATCCCTAAGTAGCTAGGATTTTCATTGTTAAATTGAATGGAAAGAATGCTTATCATAATAGTTGCATTCCTAGGAATTTCATAATACATCACATGGTGAACTTTAAAGGAAAATTCCTAAGAAAGATCAACTTAAAATTAACATCAATTTACCTAATGGAGCATTGTCATTAATGAAAACATTTAGTGGTTCTAGGCTAGAGATGTGTTCCGGCATCGTAAAACAAAGCAGTTGTCGCTAACTTGTATGCAATGCCTCCCATGTATGATACCTCATTCAATGTACGTGAGTATATCATAGCTCGTCTATGTACCTTCGGGTATATATGGCGGTGTTACAGTATGTAAAGTATATGAGAATGCTCTCACTGTGCAGTTTTGCATTAGACAACAATTATACGGACTAGGAATCCATGTACCTTTGGGTATATATGGGAGGACAACACTAGGTAGTTATTCATCCTTAAGTAACTGAGTCAGCCGCCTTGTACACTGTGATACACCAAACACATCATTCGGGGAGATTTTTTGCCCGTACTTCTTGGTTCACTAGGAGGTATTTTGCGGTTCACAGTTGCTTGGTAAACCTTTGTCCTAGCTTACCCCTTTTTGTTTATTTCTTTTTTTATAATAAAATTAATCAACAATCGTGGAGCAACATCAATTCTTACCTCGTCGTTCGCGTAGAATAGTGAGAAAATTTCCTTTGCTGCCTGAAGCTACACCTATTCGGTCAAAGCAGTCTCACTTAACTGAGTCAAGTACATTAAGAACTCCTAGTTCTACATCTAAATTACCTGAATCATCTATTTCGGTAAGTAATAAGACTCTAGTTACTCCAACCATTTATGGTATATTCATTTCTGAAGAAGAAGTTTCACAATTACCTGAGGACATTAGCACTAATCCTAGTGAAACAGTAACCAAAGTTGTTCAACAACAAGTTGATCCTCAATTTGAAGTTTCTCAACAAGAAATTACTTCTCAACTTGAATTAATTCAACCAGAAGTTAATCCAGAACCTATCACAGTTCAAATAGAAGTTACATATGAACTTGAAGTTGTTCAGGAACCTATTTCTAAAACTATTGTTCTTTTACCTGAACATCTGGACTTTGAATTTGAACATTCATAAGTTGTTACTTCCACTTTATCAACACCATAAATCTTTTATAGACCAAACAATGAAGTTCTTCCACCTGGTTTAATTTTTTTGAGGAATAATTCAAAGAATATTCTACACCTAGAACCCCATTCCACTTTGGAACTAGGCTTTATCTTTACCCTCATACTCCTCATTTTACTGCTCCGTTTGATCTTGCTTCTTTTTAAGTACCCATCGATTCTTTAGGACAACTTTTGGGTCAGTTAACTATGGTTGAACAATCGTCAACATCCCAAAATATATCATCTGATGCAGCTATGGCAGAATCCTCTATTGCAACCTCTTCGATGTTTTCTACCACACCTAAGTTGCACCTATATGTTGAATCATCCATCCCGGTTGAAAAACTTTTGCGTGCTAGTTTCATTTACCTTGTACCTCTTACTGACTGGGTTTCTAACATTGTTCCTATCATGAGGAAACAAGGGACAATTTGAGTGTGTGTTGATTATAGGGATGAAAATTAGGCATGTCCAAAAGACAATTATCCTACTCCTTTTATTGTCTAGATTATTGACGAATGTGTCAGATGCAAGATATTCTCATTTATGGATAGTTTTTCTGGCTATAATCAAATCAATATCCATCCGCAGGACCAATCTAAAACAACCTTTATTTTTCCATGGGGCACATTCGCATATAGCAAACTCCCATTCGGTTTGAAGAATGTAGGGGCCACATTTCAGACGGCAATGAACTATGCCTTCCATGACATCAAGCATACTATTCAACCTTACCTTTACAATTTACCTGCTCATTCACGAAAGCAGACTAATCACCCGCAACATTTGAGAGAAATATTTTCACGGTGTCGACACTACAAGATGCGACTCAATCCACACAAATGTGTGTTTTGTATTGGTTCTGGTCGATTGCTTGGATTTTTAGTGTCTAGAGAGGGGATTCGACTCGATCCATTAAAGGTTCAGGCAATTCTTGATTTTCCTCCACCTTCAAATCTTTTACTGTTACAGAGACTCCAAGGGAAGGAAAATTTTCTGAGGAGGTTCATTCCTAATTACGCTGAGATGGCTAACGGTTTTATGTGTCTTTTGAAAAAGGAGATACCCTTCCATTTGGATCAGGTTGAGCAAGCTTCCTTTGATGCTCTTAAAGATACCTTGATTAGAACTTGATTAATGTACTCTCCAAATTATAAAAATGATTATTACATGTATCTTACCACTGTAGATACAACCATTGGCATGGTTTTAGTCCAAGAGGAAAATGGGATTGAACATCTAATTTATTATTTGAGCCGTAATCTGAATGATATAGAAAGTAAGTACTCTTATGTCAAGAAACTAGCTTTGGTAGCTGTGCAAGATGTTTAAAGATTTCGTCATTACATCCTACTCCAGAAGACCACTTTCATTTATGGTTACAACCCTATGACATACATTTTGTCACGTCAATTGATGGGGGTAAAATACTCAAAATGGATAGTCATTTTGTAGGAGTTTGATTGGAATTCATCAATTCCAAATCAAAGAAATATGTAGTTTTCGTAGAGTTACTTTGTGACCTTCCCTTGACCTCCATTGATTCAACATCTGAACCATTGATTTTGGATGAATCTCTATTTCTAATATCGTCATCTCACCCGTGATATGGAGATATATTGATCTATCTCCAGACCCAAATGTTTTGGCCTGATACCTCTCTCTCGCAACAGCGACATATTTGATGCCAAGCCAAATATTATCTGATCATTGGTGACACTCTTTACCGTCGTGGTGTCGTTACGACATTACGGAGGTGCCTCCAACATGAGGAAGTAGAGAAAGAATTAAATGATTACCATTCAGGTGCCTATGGTGGACACTTATCTGGATATGCAACCGCACAGAGAATTCTCCATGTCGATTACTTATGGCCAAGTGTATTCAAAGATTGTATTATTGTTATCAAAATTTGTCACGCATGCCAGATATATGACCGAAGAACCAGATTATCGCCTGCACCATTGCAGCCAGTCATTGATGTTGGACCATTTTCCAAATGGGGCATTGACTTCATGACATGTAAGCCCACCTCGGTCAGGGGGCATGGGTATATTATAGTCGTCATTGGCTATTTTACCAAATGGGCTGAGGCGATGCCAACATTGAACAACAGTCGCGAAACGGCTGCTCTTTTCTTTTTTAACCATGTGGTTGCTTGGTTTGGTGTACCACAAGCCATAGTTATAAATCGTGGGTCGTATTTTGGCAATCACATGATGGCTGAGTTGACTGCTAAGTTAGGACAGTCACATGATAGTTCTACCCCTTATTACCCGCAAGTGAATGGACAAGTTAAGGCCATCAACAAAGTCCTGAAGCGGATGTTGCAAAGAATGATATGGGTTCATAAGCGAAACTAGCACTTAATCATGTACTCTGCCTTACGAGCATATTGAACCTCGGTGAGAAATGCAACTGGATTCACACCCTTTCAGTTGGTGTATGGTTTGGAAGCAATCTTACCGATACAATTTGAAATTTCATCTCTCAAATTCATGATTGACTTGTTACCTGACACTTATGACGAAGAAGCATGTTTCTTGGAATTAATCCATCTGGATGAAACTCGTCCTAATGCCGCATTAGCTAACGAAGTGCATAAGAAACGAATCAAGGCACAATATGATAGAAATTTCAAGCCTCATATCTTCTCAGAAGGAGACCTAGTCTTGCTTTACGATCAAGAAGTTGATAAACTTGTAGCAGGTAAATTTGAACCAATGTGGATGGGTCCTTATATTGTCAAGCATGTTCTAGCAAAAGGTGCCTACGAGTTAGTATATTATGATGGGATTCCATTGTCGCAGCGCCGAAACAGGTTGTACCTCAAACGTTACTATGCTTGATTGAGTGTAGTAAAACTCACTGTATATATTCTTTCATTGCATGTGTGTGTGTGTATCTTTTAGAGTTTTTATCTGATTAGTAATCTGCTTTGCATTTGTTGTAGATGTCGAAATTTTGTTGTTTATGCCGATGGTGCTAGTCGTAGTACGCAAAACTTGTCTTCTGTAGCATGGGCTATTTTCGCTCCAAGTGGAAAGTTAGTGAGTTTTCAAAGTATTTGTATTGGTCGATCGACGAACAACATCATTGAGTATAGTGCGTTGATTGAACTTATCTCTGATTCCATTTCACTTGGAATTCGTCGAATCATCATTAGGCTGGACTCGCAACTCGTTGTAGTACAACTAGCAAACATTTATTCTGTTTGAAATCCAACAATTTTTCATATGTTCCTTAAAGTTTGTATTTTGGAAAGGCATTTTGAACACATTCAATATCAACATATTTCTAGAAATTTTAACACATTAACTGATTCTCTAGCAAATTATGTGTTAAATAGACATTTGTGACACGTGTAAAAATAATATTTTCAATTCACAGCATCAGTTGAATAGGATTGCATATAACCATAGAAAACTCTGAAAGTAAAATAGATAGGTGTTTTAAAAGTTTTTACAAAATTTGTGTCCAAGACTCATTTGGTCATCTGATCCAATAAACTCAAAATGCATGCAAAACATCCTAAGTAGATCTAGTGGTGCTCATGATAACAGGTCACAACCATCTTATCATGTGCAAAAGCCTCACCCAGTAGCTAGGAGCACCAATAGTGTGGCGCTACAGCCTCATAGGTAACTCCTCGAACCAGACATCCAAAATACCAAGGGTTAATCCCTCTATATGATCCTATAACTCTGCTAAGGTCTTGGCCAAATCTAAGTCCTGGAGAACTACTCTCCTAATGTTTCTCTGTGCTGGCCCACTTGCACCCTGTTGATGCCACACAAGTCGAACAATACCCACATCTACATGCATAAGAATGATTTTATATTAGTCTTGGAAACATTAAAAACACAAAATAAAGCATGTAGAAATTTGAAAAAATCAAAAAACACTTTTGGTCAAACAATTTACCCATAGCACCCCATTGTGCTCCAACTAGTAGAATCAAATCTGGATCTCTACAGAAATCCATCCCTGAGTATGGATGCTCCTTGATAATAAGATGTTGTCACTCCAGCCAACTGAAGAATGTAGTGGAAAAAATGATTGTTGACTAACTTGCATGTCGAGCCATCAATTCAACGCACCTCTTCATACATGGATCTCTAGGACCAGCTACACCCAGTGATACATGTTGTGGTTGCATCAATGGGATTCTCTCTAAGGTAAAAGCGATTAAGATCGAACCATAGCAGAAATTATTCATCTTACTACTTTTTACATTGATCAGTTGTTCTTTCAGTGAAGAAAGCACAGCCTCTCACCAATTGAAAAATTTTGGCTCTAGACACTCCAGTGCATAGTGCATATATGATCTGTTTGCCAGATGTAGTGTCACGCTGCCAGCCAATTTTGCGATTGTGAAGAGGATCGTTATCAAAGGAAAATTACCTACATCCCTGATGTTTATTTTCCCATCTTTTCTATGTTGTGTACCTAGACGACAAAACTGTCTAATATAATCTCTCACCAATTCACCTCCACGGGCAAATCCAACAAGTGAGATGGGGGCACCTCGCCTTGACAGTTTGGTAAGAAAGTAAATATCATGAATAGTAATAGGGACCTGTTGTGGCTAGCAAAAACCCCCCTTTTTATTCACTTCTAGTAATAAAGTTAAATAAATGGGGACCCTTCTAAAAAATAAAAATTGGCACTTATGTTTCCCTTTGAATAAAACATGCTATCATAAACTTAGGAAAACGCCCGCAAAACCCAAAAAAAACTAAGCTTTATGATAATTTCCAAATATAAGCATTCTCTTAACAATAAAACATTTCATCGCAAAGGGGAAAGGGGAATATCATATAAACAAGCTATCCGAAATTGCGAAAATGCGATGCGAGATCGCGCGCTTTGAAAATCCATTGTGCATCGCAGATTTTATACGCCGCAAGTATCACCTAAGGTAAAACATCCCGATCCGGTGATATACGATAAGGCATCTCGCAAATCACATCTCATAGAATCATAAGGTAATGAGTTATTGTTAACAAACTAATTAGCAATATTGCGATCTGCGATATTGCAAAGCAAATCACAAAATCACTTTATCGCAGATCTGCAGGGCTCATCGTTCAATAAAGCATTTCTCGTAATCCAATACCAAGTTATGGAAATTAATGTCAATTTAATGGTTAGTTGGTGGTCATTTATGAGATAATATTTAGATTTGATCAAAAGTTTATTTCAGTAGGGTGATATATCATTTCGACATTAAGACCTTTCCCTTCACCTTACCTTTTACCATTATTCTTTCCTTTCTTGTAAATTTGTAGGAGCGGAAAGAAGCATAATATACGTAGCAGTGTGCAGAACATAATGGGAAAAAAATGGAAAAGCTACGGTTGTAGAAGACAAAGAAACGATGCCCTTGTGCACAGACACCACCTGTAACAAAGATAATAGCATAACTACTTGGGAAGGCATGTACAGTTTACTCGAAGAAGAAAATCCAAGGGTTATGGAGGTTAAAGCAACAACAGACTCATGCAAGTCATCTGAGGCATTAATTACTGAACTTGCATGTTCATTCTTGCACCAAATAGCGGCAAGACCAAAGATCCTTCCATACATGGATATGGTCAAGTGGGTACTAGACAGTATTGATATCACAAATAGACAATTCAAGACTCGAGGCCAATACCTCATTGGGTCATTCACTGCACAAGATTTAAGGCTTATGTATCACCTACCAGAGCCACAGGAAACCTACAACAAGCAATCCCTGGAGAATTTTACCAAGGAAAACGAAGATTTGGCGGAGTGTACCAAGAACTGGTCGGCGAGGGAAGAACCATTGAAAAAGGACAAACATGGTATGTACAGTACTGGTTCCCTCTCCTCCCCATATTGCTTCGTTGTCGCTATGCTATGTAGACTATATGGAAAACCCAATGTCAACAAGTTTTCATCTAAGTGGCTACCCCTATTAGATGCAGCCACTAGTGCCACTATTATGGATTGGGCTCAGATATTGTCTAATAATTTAGCTTCCGCTATTTGGAACTACCGGTCCAAAAGAACTACCAGTCAAAGGATTTATCCTGCTTTTTATTTAGCTGCTTATGTTATGGACACAATCTGTTATGTTTCCAAATTTCCTTTAATGGGTTAGAAATGGACTACTTAGAATCCCTTGCCCATTCACGTGTATCATAAGGAATTGTGGGATTCCAAATTTATCCTGTATTTTTACAGAATTTGTCATGGAGTCATGTTACCTCTACACACAATGTTGTATAATAAGGATGCCCCAATATTGTCCATCGAAGCAGAAGTTGATATTCTCCTTGTTACAAGATGGTTTGGAGAAGATATTTTCACCTATGTCAGAGTATTCGGAAGCATTGCTTCCCCTCATGTCCTACCCTTATATGTCCCTGATAAGTTATTGGCATGAGAGATTGCCTACCAGACCTGCGGAGTGGGAGGTATGAGACAAGAGCTAAAGGACAATAAGAAGGCCATTTGGCCACGATTTCCTGTGGCCCGTGGGGCCTTTTTACTATTTGATTTAGGTCATGCATTCAAAGAAGTAGACAATATGATGTGTCTACAACTATTCAAGTTTCCAGGGATACAATTTGACCCCTATGATGTCATTAAGAATTTCACTATTGTTGTCAAGATAAAAGTATTTTCCAAAGAAGATGATCTTTTTGATGATACCTTTCAATAGAAGAGCACATTTAAAGAAGTCTTGCATATGGCTCAAATTCAATTTTCCCCAGTAGAATTCCAAGAATTCAAATTGTACAGAGAAAGGAGATTAGCAAATATCCCTTTGGATAAGTTATGTGTGGAACCAATAAGGGAGCCTACTCTGAATATCAGTTTAAGTGGAAGCTCAAGTACAGATAAGTCCAAATCTAAATTTCGGAAAGAATCACTAGAACGCTCTAAACGGTCAGAGAGTGACCATAATAAAAGTGAAGGGGAAATAAGAGATACTGCCCAGTCTAAAGAGCGCCCATAACTATAGGTCTTGACTACACCACAGGTACAGGTTCCCCATCATCCAGCCACCAAAGCCAGTGAGAACTGAGCTAGATAAGGAGTGGGAAACATTCAATGAATTGATTAATACTGACGAGTTGAACACAAAGACTCCTGAGACTACAGTGCAGACAGTGACAGATATGATCATGGAAATAGTCACCAATGCTCCAGAGGTAAAGCATATTCCCATTACCCCATCATCTGAAATCATGCTCAAGATAGAGGAGATTCCTCCTCTAGATGTATTCTATAGCCTATAGCATAAGGTAGTGGTAAGAAAGAAAAGAAAGAAGAGAAATCTCAACAGTGTGCTCTCACCTGAGGCAAAGCAGTTAAACGTCCTTTGGCAAGTCCTTACCATTGACCCTAATGAAAATCTATCTAAGTTATCTCAAATCACAAGAGCCTATGCTTCTACTACAATTGATAAAGAATCTGAAGTATAAGAATTACTTAAAGATATAGAGGAACAAATTCAAGTTTTGCAGCAACAGCTACAGCAAGCCAGTGCTAACCGAGAAGTAGAGGAGAGGTTGGAAAAGTTACAGCAATATTTTCAACAGATACAACTAGGATACCAAAACAACTTGGCTGAAAAAGAAAATCAGTTGCAAGCTATGCTAGAGATGCATAGAGATGATCCCAAGCTTACAAAGTTTGTCTCAGAAGCCCTTGCATTAAATGACCAACTCTTGCAACATCATTAGGCATTATGCCAAAGAATATTGCAATGGAGTTCCCATTGCGAGATGAGTGACAAAATTACCAATCAAGTTGTGGACTTGTGATGTGATTGTGATTTAATTCACAAGAGAATTTCTGATTATTTGGCTAGGTAGGAATCAGAAGAAGGGAAGAAAGCAGGTGCACTCAAAATCAATGAAGCCCACAAAGAAATGTTTTTCAATAAGTGGGACGCACAGATTAGGAAGGCGAAATTGGTAGCAGAAGAAGCCGCTACAGTAGCAAACAACATCATTGACTGTGTCAACGAAAACCTTCACAGAGCAAACCTCATATCAAAGACCGCTCCCGGATTCCTCCCAAAGGCACAACAACTGCAGATGAGCTGGAGATAGAAAGCTGAGGACAAGGAAAAGTCTATCAAGAAGTTAACCAAGTTAAACTGGGATACTTACTGGTAGTACTTGGTTAAACGCGCAGTCAATGCATGAATCTCAAATGCCTCATGAACTCTACTGAGAAGATAGTGCCAGCACTTGTCGATTCTGTTTTCATAAGGAAACTAAAATCAGAGGTCGGCCAGCCGACCCTCCTCAAGCTGATGCTGAATGCTTGCGACCATAGAGAACAGATACATAGATAGTTAATTTCCAAATTTAGTTTTAGTTTTAATTTTGATTTATTTTTGCCTTAGATGAGGATGGTCATTTAAACCTCCTCCTATATTTTTGTAATAAACTATTTTTAGTATTTAGGAAGTAGTATTTTAACCCCTCTCATGCATTTAGAGAGGGGTCCTAAAATTTGTCAAAAACGTTTCCTCAGAACATGCACTTTTGCACCCTCAAAGGAGGTTTTCCTGAATGAATGGAATGAGATTTATTGATATCTGTGTTTAATATCTGCTACTGAAATGCACTTTTGTACTCTTAGTAGATATTGAATTAGGAATAGATAAATCTATATTGCTGGAGCTCATGAGTAGAACTTGTTATTAATGGTACTTTTATCTCTTAATGATTTCTGCTCATGTGTCAAAGTAATATTTTATGCTCAGTTATTTATATATGAAAGCTTGAATGTTTGAGTTATTATTTGGCACTTTTGTATGGTAATGACTATTCTGTTTCTGCTCGATATATGAGTGACTTATTATGTGATATGCTTCTCACAATTGTTTCAGCTAACTTTTTATACGAAACAATTCATTTTTATCGAATTCTTTTCTTGTAGCGATTGAATTATCTTTATTACCAATTGTTGATCGAAATCATTTTAGATCGCATAAGTGAAAAGTTGAATCCCGGGTTAGTTTTAGACTTAAATATTTTTTTTCATTAGAATACAATTGCATTTTTAGATTAGACTTAGATTAAAAGCATTTTATTTAGAAATCTTTAGAAAATAGAAATATCGATTTTTTTCAACACACACAAATTGGGAAACTGGTCCCATTATCCCCAGTCTGACCCACCATCCCAGACATAAAAGGAGTTGCTTTCAAGGTTTGGACCGGGTGGGTATCCCCCTTGTAGTAGAACTGATTTTTGGGGCTTCAACGTATTTGGCGCTAGAAGGAGGGCCATGAACTATGCATGGCTATTAAATCCAAATCTAAATACCATTCTTAGAGTAAATCGCGCTCAACATCTCCCCCGACTTCTCCATCGTATTCCAAATCTTTAAATCCTAAGCGAGAAGTTCAGAAAACAACAACCACTACCACTAACCTAAACATTTCAGACAAATCTACTATCAAACCTCCTGAAGTTGAATCTTTGATTCATAAACTTCAAGGATTCTCCATATGACCTCAAAATTCTGAAATATCTCAAGGTAGTGTGACTTCACAATACAATCCTTCTCATCCTTTAACCAGATTGCAGAGTGAAAAGTTTGTATTGAGCCAACTGAATTACCTCTACCTAAAAGTAAAAGAGCAAGGAAATCACCTCAAGGTTCTGATAGTGAGACTCTTTCATCATCAACATCCATTCCATCTTCTCCATTGCAAAGTCAACCATCCACCCCTCCACTTCAAATTGTTGTCCATCAGAGTATTGGAACTTTAACATCCTCATCCCTTCCACAAGGAACTTCATCCGCCCTTTCCTCTATTAGTAGTTCAACAATGGCCCAAACCCCATGGAATAACCCAGGGGCAGCCTTATTGCCTAACCCCTTGAATCAGTTACCGACCCATCTTGAAAAATGGCTGCGTAAGTTTAATCCTGAAGCAGGCATGCTAGCAGAAGAACAAATTAACAACTTTATGTTATCAATAAATTCAAATGGTGTTACTAATGAATATGTTGTTGTCTGACTCTTTCCTTATACATTAAAATGAGCAGTCGGATCCTGGTATTTTTCATTACCATCAAGATCCATCACTAGTTGGGACATTTTCCAAGAAAAATTCTTAACTAAGTTCAGCGATGACAGATCTACAGCAACATTGATCAATGATCTATCAAATCTAAAGGCTGAATCAAGAGAACCTATCAAAGATTTTAACTCACATTTCAACAAGCTTTTGAATAAAATTTCGCCCGCTTCTAAGCCTAGCGAAGAAGTTCAAAGTGAATGGTACATATATGCTTTACCATTGAACATAGTTATTTTTGTTGACAGGGCTGCCAAGGCAACGTTCACTGAAAACATGAAGGAAGCGATAGTGGTGTAGAGACGTATCTTAGCTTTAGAAAATAAAAATGTTGTTGATGAAAGAAAATCTAAGAAGGTTAGTTTTAGAGATGATCCTAAGAAAAATCAATCAAAAGACCCATTTGATTTAGAAGGATTGCAGAAATTCCTGAAAACCATGTCTAACGAAATGGTTGACATTAAGAAACAAGTAGTAGAGACTTCTTCAAAAAAGCCCTACAGGTCTTATAGGAAAAATCCTTCAACTGATTCAAAGCCACCCAATGCTATAACAAATGTAGAATTAGAAGAAGAGGAAGAGGAAGTTTCTGACGAGGAACCTATCGATGAAGATGAAGTTGTAGAAGTACAGGGAATGTGGGACTTCATTCTTATACACGAAGAGGATCAAGAGGTATTACCAGTTAGTACCAGAAGTAGAAATCAACTCAATCCTCCACAACCTAGTCCTAAACAGAAGAGTGCAAGCTCATCTAAACATACAGTCACAGGTAAGAAGTCATCACCAAAAGTGACTCAAACAAGCCCAGTCTAATCCGATCCCTTAACTCCATCTAAAACACTAATTGTTTCTGATGAGATGGAGTATAATATCATTGAAGATATGAAGAAGACTAGGGTTAAAATTACTTTTCATGAATTGAGCAAATTGAAACATCAACAGAAGCTACTTTTGAAAGATTTACATGCAATACCAGTTGCACCTCTCCCTACCACTGTAATATCACAAGCTTCTCATGAGATGGGAAGACCTCTAACCAATATGACAAATAAAGTTGATCCAAATGATATTGCCTTAATCGGAGGTAGGTCAAAACCCCATACTCCTCCATTCCTTCTTACTAATGAAATTTTCAATAAAAACTTGCATAATTGTTTGGTAGATTCAGGAGCCTCATCTAATATTTTGCCTAAAACGATATGTGCAAAGTTAAACATCCAACCACAAAAATCTGCAGTACGCATAGTTCAGTTGGATTGATCGCAAGTTGAAGTAATAGGTGAGCTAAATCAAGTTATCATAAGGTTGCCATCTAATCCAAAGGTATGTCAAGTCATTGATATTTTAGTTGCAGACATTCCCGAATTTTATGGCTTAACTCTTAGTAGGGATTGGTTTGAAAAGCTTCATGGATACTTTGCGACCAATTAGTCACATATGTGGCTCCCTTAAAATGGTAAACCAAATCAGATAAAGGTTGAGCGAGAAAGACACCAAAAATACATAGTGACAGAATTGGAAGAAGAAAATGAACCTGTAGCATACAACAACAATATAACTGGCAACTATTCTGTTGACTCTTTCTTAGAAAATTTCAATGCTCATACTTCGCCTTACTTAGAACATTGTGTTCTATCTCAAGTAGAAAACTTTTCTTAAACAGATAGTTCTAAACGTATTAATTTTATAGATAGTCCTGTAAATATCTTTATTCTGGAAATTATTTTTTGATGGCTCCAAGTCTAACGATGGAGCAGGAGCAGGATGTGTATTAGTTAGTCTAGAGGGAAACAAAACTATGCTAACATGTAGACTCGAGTTCGATTACACAAACAACACTGTATAATATGAAGTTCTAGTCCAAGGGCTATACAAGGCAATTAGATTAGATATCAAGTATCTACAAGTCTTCAAAGACTCTGAGATTGTTATCAGACAGGTACGAAATATTATACATTGTCTATCAGGTCATTTGAAACATTATCAATCTTTAGTGCAAGATCTGACTGAACATTTTATAGCATTTAATATTTCACCTATTCCCAGACTCCAAAATGATAGTGTTAACCTCCTGGCTAATGTAGCCTCCAAGCTCATCCCCTCAAAAGACTATGTCCCAGACAGATTCTCAATTGAATTGATCTTTAGGCCCTCTATCCCTGATAATGTTACAAATTGGAGAATTTTCAATGATGATCCTGATATTGTAAGTTTCCTAACATCGGAAGGACCTTATACTAATTGGATAGTTGATGAGGACCAACATGACAAACAGTTACAACAAGAAAGTCTTAATAATGTTATACCAAAATTTGTAGTCAAGTTGGAAGATTTATATGATTTGAAAGACCGATTTAAGAGATCTACCAATTCAAAACTTTAGAGTTCAACTCTAAACTATGAATTAGTAAATCTAGGAATGGATACCAAGCCACAGAATATCAACCTAGGTCTTGGCCTAGCCCCAGAAGAAAAATTAGCCTATGTTCGTCTCCTAAAACAGTACAAAAGTGTTTTTGCCTAGAACTACGATGAACTTAAGACTTATGACACTTCAATTATTCAGCATACTATCCCAATGATAGCTGATGAAAAACTTGTCCAGCAAAAGCTGAGAAAAATCCATCCTAATCTAGAAAGTCAGATTAAATCAGAGCTCAATAAACTATTGAAAGCCAAAATTATTTTTCCTGTCCAAAACTCTAGATGGGTTTCCAATATGGTTCCCGTCAGAAATAAAAATGGGGATATTAGAATTTGTATTGACTTTCGAAATATTAACAAAGCCTGCCAAAAGGATAATTTTCCCCTACCTCCCATGGAACAAATATTGCAAGCCATTGTAGGATCAGAATTAATTTCCTTTTTAGATGGTTTCTCTGGCTATAACTAGGTTCTGGTCCATCCTGACAATCAGCTAAAAACCACGTTCAGAACCAAATGGGGAACTTAAACATATCAAAAGATGTTGTTTGGTCTAATTAATGTTGGCACTACATTTCAAAGGGCCATGGACATCACATTTAAGGGATTAGTAAACAAATCAGTGGTGATTTACTTGGATGACATAACATTCTATTCTAAAAAACATAGTAATCACCTTAGAGACTTAAAATAGATCTTCCAACGTTGCCAAAGGTACAGAATTTCACTTAACCCAAAAAGTCTTCTTTTTGCATTAAATGAAGGAAAACTTATTGGATTTATATTGTCAAAATCTTGAATTCATATTGATCTCAATAGAATTAAGGAGATTTTTGAAATATCCTTACCATGTAATAAGAAAGCCATACAATCCTTCCTTGGCCAGATTAATTTTGTCAAAAGATTTGTTCCATATTTCTTGAGGATTGTGTCACCATTACAAGCAATGATAAAGAAGAATTCACTCTTCAAATGGGACCAACAGGAATATGAAGCATTCAATCTGATCAAGCTAGCAATTATTAATGCCCCATCCTTAGCGACTCCAAACTTTTCTGATCCTTTTATTTTGTATACATTTGCCTCCGATAAATCATATGTTGTGATACTCACTCAAGCCAATCAAGACAAGGTGAAAGATTCAATTTCCTTTTTTAGTTCAAATCTACAAGGGGCTGAATTAAATTATTCTGACGTTGAGAAACAGGCTTATGCTATTTTCAAAGTGATCAAATATTTTAGACCCTTTCTTCTTAAAACCCATACAAAGATCATAGTGTCATTTCCAGCGGTAAGAAATCTCTTAGTACAGAAAGACGTGGGTGAAAAAAGAGCAAATTGGGTCACTGCCCTACAAGAATACGACGCCAAGATCAAACCAGCAAATATTGTAAAAGGACAATGCTTTTGCAAGATGTTGGTGGAGCATCGCTTATTTCTGAAATATCATCTCCAAATCAAGAGGTACAAATGTATGAGGTAAGCCTAAACGATATTGAATCGAGATATGTTGATATCATATTTTATCTAGAGAACGGATATGCTCCTTAAAATTTGGATTATACAAATAAAAGAGCTCTAAGATTGAAGGCTGAGCAATATGAACTCGTAAATGACGTACTCTTTAGGATGAATTATGATTCTATTCTCCTTCGATGTCTTGAGAAATCTGAAGCTGAAAAGGTGTTGCAGGAACTCCGTGATGGACCAGTAGGTGGACATTATGCGTGAGATGCTACAACATATAAAATTTTATGTGTAGGATACTATTAGCCTACATTATTTAAAGATGCGCATAGCTATGTAAGGAAATTTCAAATTTGTCAAACTGCTACTGAGAGACAAAAGAAATCATCATTGCCTTTGCAACTAGTCAATATCAATATTCCTTTTGATCAGTGGCGATTGGATATAATAGGTGAGAGCATTCCTCACTCTTCTAAATAGCATAGGTATATCCTTACAGCTACAGATTATTTTACTAAATGGGTAGAAGTAGTTCCTCTCAAGATAGCTAATGCTGAACACATCATTGATTTCATAGATCAGTTCATAATCACCAGGTTTGGTTTACCCTCTGCTTTAATGTTTGATAATGCACCATATTTTTCTGGCAATACTATGACTGAATTTGCACTTAAAAGAGGTTTTAAGCTTAAATACTCTACCAATTATTAGTCACAAGGGAATGGGTTGGCCGAATCAACGAATAAAAACTTAATCAGAATCATTAAGCGAACCATTGATCAGAATCATAGAAATTGGCACAAATCTTTGATGTATGCTTTGTGGGCAGACCGAATAACCCAAAAGGCTTCCATTGGTACTTCTCCCTTTAATTTAGTTTATGGGAAAGAAGTATTTCTCTTGACTCATCTGGCAATTCCTTCTTTGGCCTTAGTTTAATTTATTGACAAAACACCAACTTCATCTCTACAACTAAGACAACTTCAGATCCTTAAGCTAGAAGAACAATGAGAATAGGATAAAATCATACACGCTCATTATCAAGCATTAGTAAAGGCTTCCTTTGATTGAAGTATGGTATCTAAGAAAGATTTTCAAATTGGAGATCTAGTTTTGAAATAGGACAAGGCTCATGAAGAAAAAGACAAACATTCTAAATTCCAACAAATGTGGCTTGGCCCATTCCAAATTGTAGAAATCATAGGTCCATCCACTTTCATGTTGCAAGATTTAGCAGGGAAAAGAGAATCTTTACCTGTTAATTGGAAAATTCTCAAAAAATACTTTCCATAGAAGATAACCTCTTCTATTTTTTTAAATTAGTATTTATAGCTTTATTTTGATAATAAAACAAGTTGTAAATGGTTAAACTTTGGGAATTCACAAAAAAGATTAGTGTTTCTTTTAGATTTTGTTTTTTCGCTTGTATAAATAAAACTGATTTGGAAAATCAATCATTATTATTGAAACATACATTCAAATGCTATAAGCCTGAAAATGTTACTAGTTTCAACCTTACGAATTTTGATGAAAAACAACCTTTAGTCGGAATTTGTTTTATATCAGTCAATGAAAAGCATCAATAACAAAACAAAGATTCTTTGTAGAAAAGCTCTTTCCTAAAACTCTACAATTGTTGTCCAGAGCTATTCTGAAGGAACCAAGGACTTCCTCCCAACCTAGGGAATTACGAGTTTCAAGGAATAATCCAATGATACACTATAAACTTAAAGAATAAGAAGTCTCATCATGAGCCGACTTATCATGATCATAGATATTATGACTTGCTGACATTGCCAAAAATGCATATCAAAACAGGGAAATGACTCAAGATTGTTGCAATCAAAAGACAAGGGGTCTCATCATGAGCCAGCTTGTTCAGCAAAGTTATAAATCAAGTGAAGGGCACTATCATAATTTGGATACCAAACCAAGACATCATTCTTTAAGAAACAAAAAACAACAAGTGTGGATATGGATTTATCTTTGAAAATTGTATATTTCTCCAAGTAGGATATAGGATCATTGTTGGGTAACAGGTAACCCTGACGAGGCTATGAATGCTTGCTGGCAGCAGAGGCTCTACCTATGACAAATGAGCATACTTAAAACTGATCTACTGAGAAGACTTTGTTTTTATCTTTAAAAACTAAGTTGTGGCTGATGTAAATACAATGACTAGCTTTAGGAAGTAAATAATCAGAGTTAACACAGAAGAAACAAACTACCATTAACGGCTGAAAGCATGACGCACTTTATATTTCTATAATAAAGTTTGATTTTCTAGAAAACATTTATGTTTTGGAAGTTTAGAAAATTCAAGAGATAATTAGAGATAACTGGTTCTTCCTAGTGAATCGCCAATTGTTGTGGCCAGCAACAACCCCCTTTTTTATTTAGTTCTAGCAATATAGTTAAATAAATGGGGACCCTTCTAAAAAATAAAAACTAGCACTTATGTTTCCCTTTGAATAAAACATGCTATCATAAACTTAGGAAAACACCCGCAAAAGCCAAAAAAAAAACTAAGTTTTATGATAAGTTCCGAATAAAATCGTTCTCTTAACAATAAAACATCGCATCGCAAAGGGGAATGGGGAATATCATATAAACAAGCTATCTGAAATTGCGAAAACGCGATGCGAGATCATGTGCCCTGAAAATCTGTCGCGCATCATAGATTTTATACTCCGCAAGTATCACCTAAGGTAAAACATCCCGATCCGGCGATATGCGATAAGGCATCTCACAAATCGCATCTCGCAAAGTCATAAGGTAATGAATGATTGTTAACAAACAAATTAGCAATATTGCGATTTGCGATATTGTGAAGCAAATCGCAAAATCACTTTATCGCAAATCTGCAAGGCTCATCGTTCAACAAAGAATTTCTCGTAATCCGATACCAAGTTATGGACATTAATGTCAATTTAATGGTTAGTTGGTGGTCATTTATGAGATAATATTTAGATCTGATTAAAAGGTTATTTCATGTAGGGTGATATATCATTTTGGCATTAAGAGCTTTCCCGTCACCTTACCTTTTACCATTATTCTTTCCTTGCTTGTAAATTTGCAGGAGCGGCAAGAAGAGAAATATATGCAACTGTGTGTAGAACATAATGGGAAAAAAAGGGAAAAACTTCAGTTGTAGAGGACAAAGAAATGACACCCTTATACATAGACACCACCTATAACAAAGATGTTGGCATAACTACTTAGGAAGGCATGTACATTTTACTCGAAGAAGAAAATCCAAGGGTTATGGAGGTTAAAGCAACAATAGACTCACGCAAGTCGTCTGAGGTGTCAATTACTAAACTTGCATGTTCATTCTTACACCGAATAGCGACAAGACCGAAGATCCTTCCATACACGGATATTATCAAGTGGGTACTAGACAGTGCTGATATAACAGACAAACAATTCAAGACTCGAGGCCAAGACCTCATTGGGTCATTCACTGCACAATATTTAAGGCTTATCAGCTACCAGAGCCACAGGCAACCTACAACAAGCAGTTCGTGGAGAAGTTTACCAAGGAAAACGAATATTTGGCGAAGTGTACCAAGAACTGGTCGACGACGGAAGAACCATTAAAAAAGGACAAACATGATATGTACAGTACTGGTTCCCTCTCCTCCCCATATTGCTTCACTGTCGCTATGCTATGTAGACTATAGGGAAAACCCAATGTCAACAAGTTTTCATCTAAGTAACTACCCCTATTAGATGAAGCCACTAATGCCACTATTATGGATTCGGCTCAGATATTGTCTGATAATTTAGCTTCTGCTATTTGGAACTATTGGTCCAAAAGAACTACCACTCAGAGGATTTATTCTCCTTTCTATTTAGCTGCTTATGTTATGGACGTAATCTGTTGTGTTTCCAAATTTCATTTAATGGGTTAGAAATGGACTACTCAGAATCCCTTGTCCATTCACATGTATCATAAGGAATTATGGGATTCCAAATTTATCCTGTATTTTTAAAAAATTTGTCATGGAGTCATGTTACCTCTACATAGAATTTTGTATAATAAGGATGCCCCAAGATTTTCCCCCGAAACGGAAGTTGATATTCTCCCTGTCGCAAGATGGTTTGGAGAAGAGATTTTCATGTATGTCAGAGTATTCGGAAGCATTGCTTCTCCTCATGTCCTACCCTTATATGTCCCTGATAAGTTATTGGCACGAGAGATTTCCTACCAAGCCTATAGGGTGGGAGGTATGAACAAAGAGTTGAAGGACAAGAAGAAGGCCAATTGACCGTAATTTCTTGTGGTCTATGGGGCCTTTCCACTATTTGATTTAGGTCACGTATTCAAAGAAGTAGACAATATGTTGTGTCTACAACTGTTCAAGATTCCAGGGAGACAATTGACATGTATGATGTCATTAAGAATTTCACTACTGCTGTCAAGATAAAAGTATTTTCCAAAGAAGATGATCTTTTTTATGATACCTTTCAACAGAAAAACACATTTAAAGAAATCTTGCATATGGCTCAAATTTAGTTTCCTCAAGCAGAATTCCAAGAATTCAAATTGTACAGAGAAAGGAGATTAGCAAATATCCCTTTGGATAAGTTACGCTTGGAACCAATAAGGGAGCCTACTCCCAGTATCAGTTTAAGTGGAAGCTCAGGTACAGATAAGTCTAGATCTAAATTTCGGAAAGAATCACCAGAATGCTCTAAACGGTCAGAGAGTGACCATAATAAAAGTGAATGGTCAATAAGAGATACTGCCCAGTCTAAAGAGTGCCCAGAACTACAAGTCTTGACTACACCACAGGTACAGGTTCCCCCTCCCATCATCCAGCCACCAAAGCCAGTGAGAACTGAGTTGGATAAGGAGTGGGAAACATTCAATGAATTGATTAATACTGAGGAGCTGAACACAAAGACACCTAAGATTACAGTACAGATAGTGACAAATATGATCATGGAAATAGCCAGCAATGCTCCAGAGGTAGAGCATATTACCATTACCCCATCATCTGAGATCATGCTCAAGATAGAGGAGATTCCTCCTCTAGATGTATTCTATAGCCTGCAGCATAAGGAAGTGGTAAGAAAGAAAAGAAAGAAGAGAAAACTCGACAATGTGCTCTCACCTGAGGCAGAGCAGCTAGACGTCCTTTGGTGAGAATCTACCATTGACCCTACTGAAAATCTATCTAAGTTATCTCATATCACAGGAGCCTATGCTTCTATTACAATTGATAAAGCATCTGAGGTATAGCAATTACTTAAAGATAGAGAGGAACAAATTCAAGTTTTGCAGCAAGCCAGTGCTCACTGAAAAGCAGAGGAGAGGTTGGAAAAGTTATAGCAAGATTTTCAGTAGATACAGCTGGGATACCAGAACAAATTGGCTGAGAAAGAAAATCAGTTGCAAGCTATGCTAGAGATGCATAGAGATTATCCCAAGCTTACAGAGTTTGTCTCAAAATCCCTTTCCTTAAACAACCAACTCTTGCAACAGCAAGAGGGATTATGCCAAAGAATATCGCGATGGAGTTCCCATTGCGAGATGAGTGACAAAATTACCAATCAAGTTGTGGACTTGCAACATGATTATGATTTAACTGACAAGAGAATTTCTTATTATTTGGCTTGGCAGGAATCGGAAGAAGGGAAGAAAGTAGGTGCACTCAGAATCAATGAAGCCCACAAAGAAATTATGTTCAATAAGTGGGATGCACAGATTAGGAAGGCAGAACTAACGGCAGAAGAAGGTGCTACAATGGTAAACAACGTCATTGATTGTATCAATGAAAACATTCACAAAGAAAACCGCATATTAGAGACCGCACCAGGATTCCTCCCAAAGGCACAACAACTGCAGATGAGCTGGAGACAGAAAGTTGAGGAAAAGGCAGAGTCTATCCAGAAGTTAACCAAGTTAAACTGGGATACTTACTGGCAGTACTTGGTTAAACCTCACAGTCAATGCATGACTCTCAAATGACTCACGAACTCTGCTGAGAAGATAGCGCCAACATTTGCCGATTATGTTTTCGCAGGGCAACTAAAATCAGAGGTTAGCCAGCCAACCCTCCTCAAGCCGATGATGAATTCTTGCAACCACAGAGAACAGATACATAGATAGTTAATTTCCAGATTCAGTTTTAGTTTTAACTTTGATTTATGTTTTCCTTAGATGAGGATGGTCATTTAAACCTCCTCCTATATTTTTGTAATAAACTATTTTTAGTATTTAGGAAGTAGTATTTTAACACCTCTCATGCATTTAGAGAGGGGTCCTGAAATTTGTCAAAAATGTTTCCTCAGAAAATGCACTTTTGCACCCTCAGAGGAGGTTTTTATGAATAAATGGAATGATATTTATTGATATCTGTGTTTAATATCTGCTACTGAAATATTTAAAAAATAGAAATATTGATTCTTTTCAACACACACAAATTGGGAAACTGGTCCCATTATCCCCAGTCAGACCCACCA
The DNA here is from genome assembly GCA_000404065.3 of Pinus taeda. Classification (NCBI taxonomy): domain Eukaryota; kingdom Viridiplantae; phylum Streptophyta; class Pinopsida; order Pinales; family Pinaceae; genus Pinus; species Pinus taeda. Next base: position 55,095 of record APFE030584201.1, read on the forward strand.
TCCCAAATAGAAAAGGAGTTGCTTTCAAGGTCTGGACCGGTGGGTATCCCCCTTGTTGTAGACCTGATTTTCGAGGCTTCAACAGGACCATCTTGTCCCTAATGTGAAAATCTAATCTGTCGAATCCCATGCATGAACAAGGAACTGTAGTAGTTCTATTTGTTGCCTGATTCCATACAACTTGACGTATTTAATTAATCCACAGTTTTTTAGGGCCTCAACCGTACCCAGATTGTTTAGGGAAACCATGTATTTTTCTTCGTGCTCTCTTTCTCGCTATGTAATCGACATTCTGATCTGATGAAAGCCTGAAACACAATCATAAGCTTAGCTAGGATCCTTTCCATGAAAGAATAGGACAAATTTTGGAGCAATCAACTAAATCAAACTTAGAAAACCTGCCCAGCATAGCCCAGGCACAGAGATAGTGCATTGCAGAGCATGCAACCTTCTATCTGGGTGCTCTTCAGTGCAATTTTCGATGTGAAATCCTATGCTGATCCCAAGGCACAAAAATGAAACATCAGGGGCCCCAAAAAACCCTAAAATTTTCATGAAAAGATAAAAGAATGACCTGAAAAGAAAAAAGAGAGGTTAAGCTCCCACTTGGTCTGGACAGCTCAAGAAATGGTCCACAAAATCTATCACAATCAGCTAATGAAGTTCGGGGTAAAAAACTAGCTTAGAGCACAAAACTGAATGGTAAGTTCCAAATGATAAAATGTTATGGTAAAAACTTGTTTTATGTTTATTTCATGTTCATTAATCGAGTAAACATTAGTATTTGCCTATTTTACCTATGAAACAGGTATGTTTAATCCATTTAGTGGTATTTTGAGCAAGTTTTGCAACTGGCTTATAGAATTCGACATGCTCAATTGTAAATTGTACCTTTGACCATAGAGCACACTTTTATCTCTTTTTCGAGCTCTGTTAAAAACTAAAAAGGAACCCCCTTGGAGTCCTCTTTAAGCTCTTTTCAAACTCTCTAAGCATGAAAGTAATTCTGAGCACTTGTCCTTTCCAGCTCGTTAACAGATTGGAAACAACATCCCTCTTGTATTATTTTACGCTTTTTCGGGCTTGAGAGATTAATTTATGAGAAAGAACTTGTGGAGTTTTCTTTTTGTCCCTTTTGAAACTCTCTAAACATGAAAAGGATTGAGATATATTTGTCATTAAACTCATTAAAACATCAAATATCGACAAACTTGTCCATCTGACAAAGATTGAGTTTCACCTTCGCTAGACTCGTTAAAACATCAAATAGCGATGGATTCACCCGAAGAGTGGAATTATACAACAAGCATATGTTATCCTCCTCAAGCTTGATAAAAATAAAGAGGCACTAGTCAGCAATGACTAGAGAAAATGGGAAAAAGGGGAAAACCACTTTATGGTAGCAAGTCGCTCTTGAACATGACACTTTCACTCCATCACCATGACTATTTGGGTTAGGTTATTAGCTTGATGGCTATCACATCATTGGTCTATCATACCATCCATCACTTTGTTTTGGGTCAATGCTACCAATTCATTTCAATGTCGCCGACATGTTCAAGAGAAGTCATTCAGTCAAAATTCATCCTTTGCAATACCATAAAACTTCATTTTCATGACCGTCATTCTTGAACCTAGTGTCATCAGTCAAATTCCATATCCAAAACCACTACACTCATTTCGTGTCGTTGATGCGGGATACATCAAGGCTCTCCTGCAATGAGTCGCTTCTTGTCAACATTAACACATTATCCAAGAAGTTGACTTAGAAACACCCTTCTAGTTCCTTGAGGCATGCATGCATCAATGGCAGGTTTCTCACTTTCGGCGATAGGTTTACATCAATGGCATTTTACCAAAAGACTTTGTATTGTGTTTGAAATAAAATAATCCATTCACACTATGTAGAATGTACTACAATACCTTGAGGATCATTATCGATGATTTCTCTCGCATCTATTAACATCTTACATCATTGGATGGTAATCAGATGGTGTCTTCCCATGTTCAACTTCAGATCACATATTCACATGGTTAGACTCGTACTTGAGTGAAATATTGAACAAGATAGAAGACCCCAGATCTAGTTTCATCCATCTGGGCTGTGATTTCAGGAGTACTAAATCATATGTACAATGGCTTTACATTGATACTCATTCTGATCATGGGTCTATATCTATAGACGACTGTTTATGTACATGTAATGAAAGTTTATAAGTTGAGCATGGGTATGCCTTCCCTCAACGATTCATGTAAAAATAAAAAACATGATATATGTATTGTAATTGATGCAGGTCACCTTCCACTTCAATACCTCCTCATCACATCGTAAAGCATTTCATTCGACATTGGCATTTTTCCAACTTCATGCTTTAGGGGGTAGTTGTTAAAAATCCATTTGGGCACATCACTCCCATCAACTAAATCAGTGTTTTAGGGCTCATCAAACCCTTATTTCAGTTGCTACATGCCCTAAACAAGTCACCCTTTTGAATGCCTCCTTCCCAGATAGTTTCATGACATGCAGACATCCTGAAATGACCTATAGAGGGACCAGCACAGGTAGGCCCATGTAAGGGTGCACTGCAGAGCAGATGAGTCCATGCCAAGGTGCTCTGCAAAGAACTTAGGCCTTTGTTCACCTACACTAGGCGATATTGAGTGAAATTCACATAGGGTTTGGGGGATATTCTTATATTTTGGAGTCTTCTAGAAGGTTCCCACACTTATCAACTCCTATGAGTTCAAAAATGGATGAGGAATGAGTTAAGATGCATCATATCCTCTCATACCTTCCTCCATGGAACTAATTCTAAGTATGGAAGGCCAATCAATACCCCCATTTATGACATAACCTCCTTCATCTCCCTATAAATTGACCACTCATCTAAGTGGTCAAGGGCTAGATTATGTTGAATTGTAAGGAGATAATGTTGTTGTGAGATTTGGCTTTGAAACAACTATTGTAATGCTACAAGTTTTTTATGCTTTTGATGTGATGTGGATGGGATCCAAGCTGAAGGAATGACTTCGAATCAAACACGATGGTTGTAATTCCTTCTTCTATTTAATAAAGTGTTTGAACCTTTCTCCCATATGTTTGTATTGTTTTATAATTCTTATATGTGTGAAATATATCTGATTCCATTCACTTATATTCAATAGATATTTTTCTTTGATCGATTCTTTGTTTTTTGTTGTGTTTACAGGTACTTCTCAAGCATTTTAAGTACAGGAAGAAGTGATAGGATCGATACAAAGGAGATGAGAGGAAAGCGGAACTACAAGTAGGTCTTCTCATCTTCTCATATTATCTATTGCTTATAGGGAAAGACTAAAATACTTTAAATTGTTGTTCTAGATATGTCTAGTTATCTAGAGAATTATTATTTATCCATAGATACCAAATTCTCCAAAACAGTATGGACCATGTGGGAAAATCAGGCAATACCATGTGTCGACCTCAAATTAATCCATATGGAAAAGCAATGGTTAAAGTGGCCTAATCCTTAAGCGCCATGTGGCCCAATCACTGGGCACCACATGGCACCCCATGAATGGCTAGCCAAACCTTAACCAAGGCCAAATTTGGTAAACCACCTAAACTTGGTTAGAAACAAAAATGGTCAACAGCCAAATTAATAGTTGCTTAAGTTTGGCAGACCATGGCCAATGTTAGTAGGTGATCTATAAACAATTTGGAGGAGCCCAAATTTGCCACAATGACCAAACACTGGCATCACTACTAAATACGACAATTGATTGGGTGTTAATAGTGTGGTAGTCAACAGATCCATGCTTATTACTATGGTGAGTTAAAACAAACAAATGAACTCCAAATGTAGGACAATGGGCTCGACCCTAGGACCTCCCAACAAACTATGCCCAAACATACAACTGACCACCAATCTACCTATCGATGAATATTTGTTAAGTCTATCGGCGACCTAATACTTAAGCACCATTTCGTCATTCAATGGGGGGAGATAATAGTGGGCAGAGGAACCCAACCTTTTGGATCTAGGACATAGGGAACCTTGAGCAGTGGAACCAGAAGGGTGCACTTTGGGATATTCTAGGGGAATATTCTTGAAATATTCGTATAAGGAATCTGCTATGGAATTTGAAAGATTCTTTGAGGGGCTAGAGTTGTAGGTGACAAAATATAGACAATTTTATACTCAGATTACTCATAATTTTGAGAGGATTTCACTAGCGTAGTCTATTTTTGGATTTGAGCAACCCATTTTCAGGTCACTCCTAGTATTAGAGGTATCATGATGTTTTTTTCCATGTACTCATTTTCCTTTTTCTGAGATGAATGAAGTAGCCTCCCCACTATTGAAGAAAGGCTCAAAGACATAGTCCACATTGGATGAACTCCATTATAAAAATTATGTGTGCATTTCCTTTATGATATCATTTATGTTTCTTCTTATTTAAGTGTTTTCATATATGGTTTTTACATGCTTTTTCATGAAATTCTAAAAGCATCATAAAAGAAAAAATCCTGGATCACGTTGGTATCAGCACATACCAGATGTTACATAGCATTTTGTCACTGTCCCTATATTCCCCGTTCCTCGATATTGGAGGACCTCTATAGTGAAATCTATGTGCTTTCCCATCATGAAGAGCATGCCTTTACATCCCTATTCATGTGCAGAACATTCCCCTCTTGCATCATTTCCCAAGAATCTTCCTTCAATCCCAATTTTCAAGACCAGAACTAGTGATTAATTCCTTCCCCGTGATGATTTGCAAAGTTTGAAACCATACCTAGCACTGAATGATGCAATTGAGCCCTTCATCACTCACGCTGACCCAATTTTGGCAAGTTTCTAAAAATGGAGTCGAAACTTCCAGGTCTAGAAGCTTTGTGAATGGAAATTTGGTAAATGGTTGGGTTGGATAGAGCCGAGAAGGTCTGTTTGGGCTCCTTTCCCCTATTAAGATGGAACACACCAAAGAGATTAGCCCTCTCCCATCATAAGAGGAACCATCTCCCCTCCATCAAAGATATATAAACTCCTCCTTTTCCAAGTTGAACTGGTCTTTTGGGAGCTTGAATAACCATCAATATATCTATAGCTTTAGCCTTCTAGTTTATGTTTGTGAAGGGAGCATAGTGTGTTTGGTTTGGTTTGTAACTAAAGGGAAGAAGCCTTAAACTCCATTGTTGAGGCTAACCATGAGATGCTAATAGTGGCGTTGGAACCCGGATATGTCAGAGGAGACCTACAACGTCAAGGCTTTGGTTGTATTCCCTTCTAAGTTTTATATCAATACAACTAATGGTTTATTTCCTACATTGAGTGTTATATTACATTTAATCGCTTAATATTCCTTGACTTTTTAAGTAGATTGAATGTGATTGTATGTTATCATGTTTGTTGTTGTCTCTTGAGTGTTTTTTCAGGTGTTTGAATGGAAAGAACTCAAAGGAAGCTAGAGAAAAGGAGCGACATCACCACCAACCGGATCAACGTTCTAAGAGGTAGGCCCTCTTATTTGATTCTAGTCTAAGGAAGACTTCATTAGGTTGTTTGGTTTGCGGCTACAGCAACTCTTGGGCTAGAGGGATCACCTCTGTTCGTAGAGGAGATTTACCTACTCCACACCAGATCATGAGATCAAAGCCATCATGTATGAATAGCTGGCACTAGAGTGGAGATATTTTTTTCTTCTCATATCCTCCATCAAGGCCCTCTAGCCTACATATTATCACTACCTTGAATCCCTCGAAGCTAGTGGCCAACTAAACTATATCATAAATTAATCTTTGGTCGAAAAACTTGTAGAATGTGACAAAATATTTGGAAATAAGAAGATATAAAATCATCCCAATGGAGAGATCATGTTCATTGCTCAAAAATGGATGAATCTGTCACATGATTATTTTAGAGCAAGTAGAAATAAAAGAGGACATGGAAGAAATAATTCTAGAGGCATGGAGTAGACATAATCAATGAGAAAGACTTGATCTTCATTGTATTCATTACATAAAAAATTGACATGACACAATGACATGTAAAATTTCCCAAGATAATGTCAAAGAAAATCAAGGTTAAAAAGAAGAAAACTTAAGTGAAACACCATATCCATCGAAAGGTAAATCACTTGAATCTACTTGATACATTGTTTCCCATTACAATACTGGTGTAACTAAAGATTTATTCTATACATCACTTGCTTCATGCAGAGATGCATAACTATTTGACAAAGGGGCAACAAGCCATATGAACCTACATAGAAACTTATTTGAAGATTCCAACAACCATGTAAATAATGTAGTGTATATTGTATATATATCAAGTCTCAAACCTTTAAGGATTTGCACCATTACTCTTAAGTTGCTTGGATTCCTATAATTTCTTTTATGTGATGTCATCTATCTTCCATAGATATGAGAAAAACATTTTCTCTTATGTGCATTTGGTATAAAGGTCACTCCATTCATATCTTTGATGAAAATTTTGAAATAAATAACTCTTATGTCAACATGGTTGTCATGATTGGAGTGGAGGATGAAATACTATTGAAGTTAAAAAGGACATATGCTTATGCCAAAAAATTTACATATCTCTCTTGTCATAATGAAGGTACATTTCCATCTAATATTCTATGGAATGCTATATTTTAACATATTAATTATCATAACTTTTTTTGTTGAAAAATAATTTTTTTGTTTATTCTGCTACTATTCTTAGGAAACTGGATCAATGTGATGCTTACAGTATCCTTAGAAAACATAGCAAACAACTCTCCCATGATTTCACCTCTAGAGCATGTAGAAAAATTAGATGGATACATTATAATTTGTGTGTTCCAATTCCTATTAAATCTACTAATGGAAATAAATATATCATATATTTTATTGATGATTACACCAAAATTTGTTGGGTGTACTTGTCGAAAGATAGATATGAAGCTTTTGAAACTTTTAAAAAATTTCAAGTATGGATTCAAAATAAAGTACAATCACATATCAGATATCTCCATACTAGTTATGGAGGATAATATGCATCTAATGAATTTGAAAAATATATTTTCCAAGGTAAGATTCAACGTAAAACCATAGGTCCATACAATCCTCAATAGAATGGTGTAGTTGAAAGAATGAACAAGACTATGTTAAACATGGTTCATTTCATGATGTTTTTAAAAAATCTATAGTGCATGTTTGGGGATGATGCAATTATATGTGTAATATATGTTAAAAATGGGTTTCCATCTATTTCTTTTAGAAATAAGACTTTTTATGCAATGTGATATGTCCAAATTCCTTTTACGAGGGATCTCAAGGTCTTTGATTCCACCTATTATGCGTTGACTCCCAAGGAGAAAAGAAACAAGCTTGATGAATGGAGTGGGAAGTGCATATTCTTGGGGTACTCAAATACCACCAATGGATATCATATTTAATATGAGTAAGAAATAATTTTATTCTTTCCAAATACGAAATTTTTCTTGAATGTTGCAATAATGAAAAAATTGTTGAACGATAACTTGATCATCTGGATAAATTCACTCATTTAAATATATATCATGAATTTTATGATGAAATTCCACATCTTGAAGGGGAAACAATATAGTGAATCAATCTCTACAATGTCCTTTTGAAGCGCCATATTCTCCTCATGAAGTTTCTTCCAAGTCACATTAGGGAAATTTTGAGGGAAAAATGGGCCTCAAAACAAAAAGTGTATTAACAAAATTAACTTTGAAAGAACCAATAGGATTTAAGATGGTAGGTCATCCCTAGTGGAAAATATTTTGGAGGGAAAAGAAGAAAACTACTTTTTTAATAGTATTTGTGGCTTATCTCCTTCTAGGTTCACTCAAATTTCAAGAGTAGATGTGCGTTGGATGTGGAATTAAATTCCACATCAAATGAGTACCCACTCGACATACTTTCGATTATATATTCATCAAAAATTAAATAAATAAATAAGCATGTTCATGTATTTTCATTTTTTCAATGCAGATCTAATAAAAAATATGCAAAGTGGGTACTTGTTGGATGTGGAATTTGATTATGCATCCAATTCATATCTAATATTAAACTCTAAGTGAACCTTTAAAGAGATAAGCGAAAAAATAGAATAAAAAAAGTAGTTTATTTTCTTTTTATTTAAAAATTCATAAGTCTTCTTTTATTAGCTTAGCTATTATTTTATTATTTTCCTTAGGAGGCCCATTTTAGACCTCAAAATTCCCCTGATGCTAGATCATGAAGATCCATTATATGGTGTGATTGAGAGGATTGAAAGGCTAAATATTTGATGCAACACCTTCTCAAATAATGGAGTGACCTATACCATCTCAAAATTACCATCAAAGCAGCTCATCAACACACTTGAAAGTGTTCATTATGATAAAGTTGGAAAAATCAAAACCTAATGTTTCACCAAACAAGATTGTGATAATGTAGATGATGTGGACGTTTCATATGATTATGAATTGAAATTATCTACTAAATTTGAACCAACTTAATTTGAATAATTTTCTTCTCATTTGAAATTACCTTGTCCCATTCTTGATGTCCCAATGTTACTAGCATGTATTTCTAATTTATTGATCTTACATGTATGGCTAAAATCATGAACTAAATAGCTAGAAACTTATGATATTTTTGCAAGAACCAACTATCATCAATGGTTAATTTCACAATAGGTTTGTGTCCCAAATTTACAAGAACATATTGATGGGTCATTTGACAATGTGTTCATGACCTCATTCTTAAAGGATTACATGTCCATTTTGCATGGTGATAGTTCATTTGGAATTATGTCTCCATAGTGGTAAGGGTTTTAGGTTTTTTTGGTTTGGAATTTCTTCCAAGAACATGTGTCTAGGGTTTATACTTAAAAGAGTAGGCTTTCTTCCTCTTATGATACAGATCATAGAGGTCCCTATTCAACTAGAACCACTTGGGACATGCATGTGGTCAAGCCATGAAACTCAGTCATGTCATACCAATGATGTCGACCACTATAAGATTACTTAACCTTTACTTTAGTTTCTCTCAAGTTTGTGAATGTAATATCACCTGCTTCAAATATGAACCAATATATAAATTTGCTAAGATCTCTATTTTAATCTAAAATTTACCTCACTCATAGTTATGGGGTTCCATTTCCCTTAGATGGTTTTTAAAATTTGAGAATTATGATGGAATGTAATCATATTGGATTTATCCATGTGTTTGGGTATCAAAAGATTCATTACTGGGCACAAGACAATGTATATTTTCCTCATGGCCTTGTTGTCATTTATAATGCCAGTTGCAAACAAGTCATTATTCATCACAACCATTGTATAGTGATGCCAAAGTTGTAAAGGATTAAAGTTTTTTCATGCCATTTTAGAGAGTAATGAAATTTCAAAATATAACATTGTTCTTGGTATTTGAATCAATAAGTTCTTCTTCTTCCTATATTTTGTTGAGTATGCAAATTCTTTGCATTGAATAGTTTCCCCAACAACTAAAGTAAGTTTTTTTACCATGGTGAATTCTAGTTGAGCTTAAAGCTTCATTACATATGTGTTAAAGAGATTAAAAAAAATTATCCATGTAGGTTCTAACCCTGTATAGATAAAACCTACAAAAAAATTCTTAAAAAAATATATATATATATATGCAATGACAAGAACACAAAATATACACAATTTTCTCTCTTCGAACTAAAAACCAAGAAAACCAGATTTAGTTTTTATTGTGTTCATTTACAATATTACAATACATTATATACATGTCATAGAATTCATAAAACCCCCAATCCATTAACTATGGATCATAATATAATCACAGTTCCTTTGATCTAATCTACAAAACCAAGGGAAAAATATTCCAAAAATAAACTGTGGCATTGCCCCTTACCCTGTCCCATGTAAGGGGGCTACCACCCCCCCTACGAATCCCCCAGCAAGAGGGACTATTTCCCCCCCTACAACCCCTTGAATATGGGGACATTCCACCACGCCTACATCATATCATGTATGGATCTAGTCTTACAAAAAATATAACACATATCCAATAATCCTTTGATATAGAATAAGTTTATTCACGATTTTATATAAACTAGTGTAACATATAAGACATCAAAAAAATTACACTGGATCAATCTCACATTGGAAAGATAAAAAATCATAAATAAACTAAATTATAACCTATTTCTAAAGTATTATTTCATAATAAACTATAAAAAGAATTAATATATAAGCCTAAACATATATATTTGAATTAAAAAAAAAGTAGTTAAGAATATTCTTAACCATTGAGATTCACCCCCACTTTACCATGCATATTCTTAACATATAAGTATACTTTGTTACAATACTATGGGTCAATAACATGGCTTACTAATACCATATGCCCAAAAAACCATAGTTCATGTTCATATGACATTTTCTTAATTGAGCAATTTAAATAAAATGGAAAAAAAATCATAACTAGTTTTGAAATAAAACTAAACCTTTGATTTGTGACTACTACTAAGAATATTCTAGAATATTGTATGGAGATCAAATCCTTACCATCCACCTAATAATTATTGATAATTAAATTAAAAATCTAGAATCTTTATTCTGAACTAGACATGCCTATCGAAATAATTTTGATCAAGCTATTGAGGCGGGGAATTGAAGATATTTTTGTTATCAAATGCCCCTTTTTGACCCATTCAAACTCTAATTTTACCTTCCCATAAACCTATTTCACATTTAAATTAGGATTGCTATAGGCTTACAAGGTAAATATTTAATTCATGCATTTGTTGAGCCTACTTATTATTATTTGGGTTTACTAATGAAGGTTTTACAGATCCTACAACCCTCAATTGGATCTTGCAACCATAGTCCAAGTTTGACTTATGTGCACAACTGTCAATGGAAAAGCGACAAGTGGATTCTATAGACATCAATATGCTCATATACCTATCAAAGAGAATCTTTGGTCGCCATTGTGCTCTAGGATGGTTTTCCACCCTGGAAATTGGTTCAGTTTCAAGGCAAAGATTCATGTTTTCTTTGCTCAAGTTTCTTCCACTGAATCACACTTGTTTACTCTTGTTTTAGATGTTCTAGTTGTTGCATTCATCTAGGATCTTAAGAGGCCATTAGATCTCTCAAATATCTTTTCATAACAGGATCTATACATGGCATGTATAAAGAATATTATGTATTGTATTTCTTATAAAATCCTAACTTTGGCCGTAAGCTAGGTTGGAAACAAGGTCACTAGTTTTCATTTTTGTTTCAGATTTGTAATTTTGCTCACTAGTGTGGCCACTGGGTGGAACCTTTTCATATTGCTCTTATGTAAATTTTGAATCTATCAAAATAAAATGATGATTCTCAGGTTCTTTTATTTTTTATGTTGATTTTATTATGATTTAAGTTTTCTTCAAGAGGCAACACTGTTGGTTGGCTTGGGCCCTGTTGAAAATAGCAACAAGAAATTCTAAAAATAGCATTGCTATAAATAGCATTTCAGGATATACTCCAACTTTGTTGGAAATAGCTAAAAATATCAATTCTAAAAATAGCATTGCTATAAATAGCATTTTGGGATAGATTCCAATTTTAATTAGTTCCTAAACTAAAATTGAGAATTAAAATTCGAATTTGATCTTAGCATCTATTTGTAAAATAATTAATTAATTCATCTTAAGTTAGTTAGTTGGAGAAAATCAAACATGAAGTCTATGTGAAGACATGCAACAGTTTTCCCTTTGATTGAGGAAGTTATCCCTTGATTAAAGTGATCAAGATGAGTTGTACTTTGAGTTGTAATTGGTTAGCTCAGTTAACTGAGTTAAGTCCAGTTAGATTAGTTCCAATAGTTTGTTGAACTGATTGTGACTACAGGTAGTTAATGGATGCATGCATGTAACTGCTACACTTCGGATAACTGAATATTCTCTCATAAATAACTCATGCATGTCAATTCAGCCAGAGACCCAATTGAGATCAGAGGAAGGGATAGTGTACTATCAGTTGGACGATTTTTCCTATATAGGAAACTCATCCATGCAAAATGAATTATCTCCTTTAGGATTGTGCAGTGATTTCTGAGTTTGGTGAGTTGTGTGAGAGGTGAATTGACACAGGTGGTAGCATTGGACCCCAGGAGAAACTAGACAAGGAAATAGGAGGCTTGGAGGGTAGAGGAGAATGTTTTTGAAAAGCCTTTGATTGTCTATGAGCAGCAGAGGGATTGTACTAAGAGCTGGATAGCTTGTGAGCTAAAGCTTTGTGTAGTCCTGACATATTTCCACTTGTATGATAATACAAAGATCAGGGTTTTTAGTTGAGGCTTTCCCTAGAGTATTTTTATGTGTTTCATGTGTATTACTTATTCTTATTTGTTATATGTTTTCTAATTGATCTAGCTCAAATTGATTAAGCTTCCGAAAATTTTGATTGTAGAAGTAGATCTAGTATTTTGCTTTAGTATATTGCATGATCAGGTGATCTACAATGGGAATTTCTACATGGTATCAAAGCAAAGGTGATCAAAGTGAAGAACAGTTTTTTAGGAGCATGGAGCTTGCAATACCTTAACAAATGTGAAGTATGTGCAAGGACTGAGGAAAAACTTAGGCTATGAGGTAGTCTTTAGTAAGGGAAAGGCTTTCCTTAGACACATCACCACGAGATAAGTGAAGCAGATTGGTTCACAAGTCAAGAACCTGTATGCTCTTGAGGTTCAAGATGCATGCAAAGCCTTGAAAAGCAAGGCAACTGATGGAGACTTGGTGGTTGGGAGGGAGAGTACATTACCTCTCAACATGCAGTGCCAGAAGAAGTCTCAGACAATTGTGGAGGAGCCACAATTGGTGAAGCAGCTTCAGGAGGTTGTGGAGTAGCCACAACTAGAGAAGCCGAGAGTAGACTGAGTGGAGGCATCCACTCATGCAGAGACCTCTAGTAGGGGGAAATTTCGAGCCAAGTGTGTAGAGGGATCACATGCATCCATACCTCCAAGTAGGAGGTGGAGCGATGTGGAGTGACAATCCCAAGAAGGCTGGAATAGGGGTAGAATCATTGAGGTACCCAACCTCTTTGATTAGACCTTGCTATGAGAGCCCTGATGAGGAGTAGCAGGACTAGCTAAGTGGGTAGAGACAGATGCAGATGGAGTGCAGAGGGAGTTTCAGCATCAGAGGGTGTTTCTAGTCCAACAAGGCGGTTAGTTGGGAGATCAGTTACTTCTCAGTAACTGAGTTGCAGTGCAGCATGGGGGAGCACGATGCAACATGATGAGAGGAGGTGCAGAGTAGATGCAGTGCTGGGAGATAGGGCCAACAGCAGCACAAATGCAGCAAGAGGAATCAGTGTGATTGATGTAATCAAAGATCAAAGTGATAGAGGCTAGAGTAGTCAGATACTGAAGAGCATAGAAGTGCAAAGTTTTCAGTCGACAGAGGCAATAGCAGTGAGAGACTTTGATGACAGAGGCATTATTCTGATTCAGGTTGGATATTTTTTGTTTCAGATTTGTTGGAGCAACAACACTTGAGAGAAGTGTTGCATTCAGAACATTCCAAAGGTTCAATATTGGGTTCGAGTTGAATGCCTTTCTTGTTGAGAGGGAGTGTTGAAAATAGCAACAAGAAATGCTAAAAATAACATTGTTATAAATATCATTTCAAGATATACTCCAGCTCTGTTGGAAATAGTAAAAGATAGAAATGCTATAAATAGCATTTCGAGATAGATTCCAATTTTAGTTAGTCCCTGAACTAAAATTGAGAATTAAAATTCGAATTTGTTCTTAGCAGCTATTTGTAAAATAATTAATTAATTCATCTTGAGTTAGTTAATTGGAGAAAATAAAAAATGAGTCTATGTGAAGACATGCAACAATTTTCCCTTTGATTGAGGAAGTTATCCCTTAAGTAAAATTATCAGGTAGTTGTACTTTGAGTTGTAACTAGTTAGCTCAGTTAACTAAGTTAAGTCCAATTATATTAGTTCCAACAGTTTGTTGAATTGATTGTGAGTTTAATTAGATAATGCATGCATGTAACTGTTGCACCTTAGATAACTGAATATTCTCTCATAAATAACTCATGCACGTCAGTTCAATCAGAGACCCAATTGAGATCAGAGGAAGGGATAGTGTACTATCAGTTGGAGGATTTTTCCTATATAGGAAATTCATCCATGCAGAAGGATTTATCTCCTTCAGGATTGCGTAGTTATTTCTAAGTTTGGTGAGTTGTGTGAGAGGCGAATTCACATAGGTGGCAGCATTGGACCCCAGGAGAAACGACGCAAGGAAATAGGAGTCTTGGAGGGCAGAGGAGAAGGTTTGTGAGAAGCCTTTAACTCTCTATTAGAAGCAGAGGGATTGTACTAAGAGCTAGATAGCTTTTGAGGTAAAGCTTTGTGTAATCCAAACATACTTCCACTTGTATGATAATATAGAGATCGAGGTTTTTAGCTGAGGCTTTCCCCAGAGTATTCTTCTGTGTTTCATGTGTATGATTTCTTCTTCTCTGTTATATGTGTTCTGATTGATCTAGCTCAAATCGATTAAGCTTCCGCAAATTTTGATTATAGAAGTAGATCTAGTATTTTTCTTTAGTATATTACATTATCAGGTGATCTACAGTGGGAATTTCTACAGTCCCACCAACACTACAACAAAACAGGAAATTTTCATGAGATTTAGCATTGTATTTTAGTGCATTTTTTTTCCAAATAGGATGAGCATCCTAGCGCTAAACCTTTCTCTATTGTACATTTTTTAAAGAATCATTTTTTGCAATATATTTTTCATCCTTTTTTATAGCATATTTTTCATCCTTTTTTACATCAAATTTTGCATCACGATTTGCATCTGGTTTTATGACAAGGTTTTCTTCTAATTTCATGCCATTTTTTGCATATGAATTTTCATTTTTTTTTCTTGCTATTTTATGTCATTCTTTCTTCTAGTTTTATTTCATCGTTTGCATCAAGTTTTACACCATCTTTTGCATGCAATTTAATGCATTTTTCTGCATCTAGTTTGTGTTAGTTTTTGCATCTAATCTTATGCCAAGTTTTGCTTCTAATTTTGTACCTATTTTTGCATCTGGTTTTGTGCCAATTTTTTATCCTTTTTTGCACCATTTTTGGCATCCAAATTTGCATTCTTTTTGGTGTCTAATTTTGCATCCTTTCCAGCATCCAAAATTTCATCCTCTTTTCTTCCTCATTTTGTGTCGACATTTGCATCTCATTTTGTGCCTAGGTTTGAGCCTAAATTTTCATCTAGTTATGCATCATTTTTTACATCAAATATGGTGTCCTTGGTTTCACCCTTTTTCTAGCTCAATTCCACATCCTGATTTTACACCATTATTTGCATCCTTATTTGGCATCTAAATTTTCATCTAGTTATGCATCATTTTTGGCATTGAATATGGTGTCCTTGGTTTCACCCTTTTTTAAACTCAATTTTGCATCCCAATTTTACACCATTCTTTCCATCCTCATTTGGCGTCTAAATTTGCATTCTTTTTTGTTTCTTTTTAGCACCCAAATTGGCATCCCCTTTTGCATTAATTTTCTCTAGTTGTTTTTCCTTTTTTTCTTCTAGTTTGGTGTCCATTTTGGCATCCTTGTTTGCACCCAATCTGGTGTCCTTTTTTATGCCCTATTTTGTTCCCTTTTGTGTCTAGCATTGCACCTTTTTTTGCTTCTAGTTTAAATCCCTTTTTGTCCTTGTTTGCATCTTGTCTTGATGCATAGTTTAGAATCCATTACTACTTAAAGTTTTTCATCCATGATTACATTCACATTTTGCTTCTTGTTTAGAGTGTACTTTTATTTCCATTTATGACCACCTTTATGTGTTCATTTTACTGATTTAAATTACATAGTGAAATATATTACAGTTTCTAAATATTATTAAATAATATATCACAATTCAAATCGATAACATAATGTTTGTAAATATATTTAAAGGAAATTGAAAACATCCATCCAAGAAATAGTAGTAGCATCATATATAATAATTCTCCATCAAAAAAGCATTGACAATTTTCAATATACATATATGACAACCAAATCAATGCCTATTGCATATATCATTATTCTAAGGTAAATTCACGACATCCATCTAAAAATAGTAATGTCATCATATATAATAATTCTCCATTAAAAAACATTGATAATTTTCGACACATATAAAGAAGCAAGATAATACTAATAATATCATCGTCATCTTTAATCAAATCAACTAAAATTCAAATGTGTGAATACAAGATCAAATATTTCATGAATATATTATTCTAAGGTAAATTCAAAACATCTATCAAAAGATAATAATATCATCATACATAATAATTATCCATCAAAATAATGTTGATAATTTTCAAAATATACATAAGGCATATAAAATATAATCTTATATAATGTAGTGGTATGTGGCGAGCAGAGCACCTAAATAAGTAGTGAGGTCGTGAGCCTTGATCACACCATTATTCAACAAATTAAAGATTGAACATACAAGTGGGAGTATCATATTCGTAAATTTTGTGTCCAAATGTCACCGCTATCATATACACCAATTTCGTAACTAAACATTGATGGTATCTAGTTGAGATATGAGAGATTTTGTAACCAATTTTCATATGTTTTAAATGGTATCATATACATAAGGTTAGAGGTATTTTAAAATAGCTAAGATATGGAGAAGATTTTAAAGTTTTCCATATGCTTTAGATGGTCTATGCCTAATCCCTGGCATTTAAAAATTAGAACTTGGCGACAAAGAGTGGTTGTAGGAGCTACATGTGTTTCTGCTATTATAGGTGGTGGTGAAGCGTCAAGCGTAGGATCTAAGGTTGTTTCTACTACTTCCACTAGTATTGAAGCCTCAAATATAAGAGCCAAAGGAGACGAAACAGGAGGAGAAACCAATGGACGAGCAAAAACTGATAGAGTAGAAGCAACACATGGCATATATTGGGGGTATGGATGTGGCGTATACTAGAGATATGGAGGGGGTGGGATCTAGAAATACCTCCAAATGCACATATCCTTCCACAACAAGAGAGGCCACTCAGCAAATTCTAATGATGCAGCCTTGAACAGTGGAAATGAAAAAGCATAACATTAAAATTATGCATGCCTTTCCCCCCCACCGTGAATCCATTTTTCTCATATGTGAACCCATTAGATGGACCTGCATTATTAAAACACATGTATTTGTTGTTAGGTCAAAAAGATATGGATTACCATATACCATGTTGATAGTTATAATAACATATATCTAACCATTCAATATAGTTGTGATGATTTCATATTATCTAATGAATGGGTTAAGTAGATTCATTATAAATAAATAAAACAACAATTTCAATACAAATTGAAATATCACGTTATTGAAAAGGTTAAGATTAAATCGAAATTCAATATAAATTAATAATTAATCAAAATTATATGGATTACCATATACCATATCGATAGTTATAATAAAAAATATCTAACCATTCAATATAGTTGCAATGATTCCATATTATCTAGTGAATGGGTTAAAGTCATTTCATTATAAATCAAAAACAACAAATTCAATACAAATCAAAATATCTCATGATTGAAAAGGCCATCAAGTGAATAAAATGGCCAAGGTAAATGCCACACCATTCTCTTGGAGGAAGGATTTGGCGGAAAGATGCTATATGTTTAGAACGTGGAAAAAGCATCGGTTAATTAGTAAATGTTGCTACAACTCCAAAGATGAAAATATTTTTTTATTGAAACACCTATATTAGTGAACTATATCTACTATGGACATATACATTTCACAACAATAAAAACCTTTTATTCTTGGAAGTAACTGGACTAAGTGGAGAAAACTTGGTGTTCAAACCTTAATGCTCCTTTTTCTTCTGAGTTATGGAGCTCTTAAACCACATTAGACCTACATCATCGAAACCCATGCATCAAAGTAGTAGATATAGCTATGGATATATGAATCTCATGACAATAATTTGTTGTTATCAAAACACATGTAGTATTGTTGGTGGACCTGCATTATCAAAACTTGTGTATCATGGACAGAATTTTATATAATGAGAAAGGTAAAATTTGTCTTGTATAAGACCTATAACTTGTTCTATGAAATTATCCATCTAAGAAGTTCCTTGCTACCTCTCCAAGGTGGGGAAAGAATCCCAAGAAGTAGCTAGATTTTACCATAGTATGTTCTGTAATTTGACTTAGGAAGAAGTAGACCAAATGGAAGTCATAATTAGAGAACGAAGAGGAAAGAGCATCTAATAAGAAAATTCAAGAGGAATTTGAAGGGTGATTTCAAGACCCAAGAGGATAAGGATTTGATTATTAATCTTATTGAAACGCACTAGATGGCCGAGGTTCTTATTGTAAGCAATAAAGTGTAATGTCCCCATTTTGAGTTTCCCTTATGATGTGCCTAGGATGGATTCCCAAGGTTGGTGAAAGCTTGATCACAAGAGTGAGATTTTGTTATAAGTGGACCCAGAGGATTTTGGAGGAGACTTATAGGGTTCGACGGAGTTCGCTTTCCATAATTCATCATCAAGGTCAATTTCACGCAACTTATTTTTGTTTTCACTGCACTCCAACAATTCTTGTAAAATAGGGTTATTATTGAGCATATATTAATTAGATACACTTAAGGTGTCATTTTGGGAGGAGCATTTGGTTAAACACATTAGTGTAATAACTCGTTAGAACTAGAACAAAGAGATCTAAAGGATAGGATGGCGAAAATTGATTTTCAGTGGTTGGAGAGATCGTAGAGGTGGATTTACATTTTCCTAGATTAAAAGTTACTTTAATTAGTCACTAGTTAAATAAAAAATGGGAAAATGTTTAAAAAGGCCAGAAGGAGTAAAGTTACTTAAATAAATAAATCAATCACTCAAATAGAGTAAAGAGGAGAATCGTCTAGAATGGAAATCAAATAATAAAATAAAGTGTTTCTAGAAGGTTGGAGAGGATCCATTAAATCTATAAAATGAGGGGAAGAAAATCATTGGAACATCTTGGAGTTGAGTAGTTATCTTATTGGAGAGGTTTGGGAAAGAGATTCTCAGCTTTCAGCAAGCCCAAGGATGAAAACCCTTGGGTTTCCTATTATGATTTGGATGAAAACCCAACCCACCATTGAGGAGACTTCACCCAAAAATATCATGGAGCTTCAGTGATATTATTAGAGATCAGATCTACAACACATCTAAAGATTGGAGTGAGGATCATTCAGATTCTTGATTTGGCCATTAGTTTCCATTTGTTATTTTGGAGGTCGGGTTCAATATTGCAGTAGATTATTTGGTGGCCATCATTGTCTCAACTACCTGTCGCTATTATATTATCATATTTTATATCAATATAAATAAAGTTGATTTCGTTCTTCGTGTTTTATGTGTATTTGCATTATATATTAATTTGTCATAGTAGAAATACTTTTTATTTATGGGTTTATATGTTATTTATTCGTAATTTCTTAGTACATTTTCATGGTATTGTTATATATAATTCACGACATATTTTTCCAAAGAAAATTTTCATATATTTTAACCAAAAGTTCCAAAAAGGAGATTCCAGTGGTAACAGAGCATGATTTTGGCCAGTTGTGAGTTAAAAGTAAACTTTCCATATTGTCATATTGTTCTTGAAGATTAAAGGAACCATGTTCGTTGGTTAAAATTCTTATTCTATTTTCCAAAGAATAATTGTTGCAGATAATTTTTCTCCAAATGTTGAAGAATGAATCTATTTTTCGAAGCCAGATTTATCTATTTGGGTAAAGTTTATTTTCCAGAGCTAGATTTGTCTATTATGCTAGGTTGAATTTATCTTTCTAGGATGAAAATATTCTGCTAGGCTGAATTTATCTTGCTAGGACGAAATTATTTTGTTGGGTTGAATTTATCTTGTCAGGCCAAAATTATTCTGTTGGGACAAATTTATCTCATTATGCCCAATTTTTATTGTTGGTCCAAAAATTAATTTGTTGGGCCAAATTTATTTTGCAAAGTTGAATTCATATTGTTGGGTCAAAAATATTTTGCTAGGACAAAATTATTTTGCTAGACCAAATTTCTCTTGCAAGGCTGAAATTATTCTGCTAGGCCAAAATTATTTTGCTCGACCAAATTTATCTTCTTGTGTCAAATTTCTCTTGCAAGGTCGAAATTATTTTGTTTTACCAAATATATCTTGCTACACGGAAATTATTTTTGTTGGGTGGAATTTATATTATTGTGCCAAATTTATGTTGTTGGGACAAATTTATTTTGCTATGTCTAATTTCTCTTAATGGGCCAAAATCATTCTAATAAGACATAATTTACCTTATCATGCCATATTTCTCTTACTAGGGCTAATTTCCCTTGTTGGGTCGAATTATTTTGTCGTGCTGAAATTACTAATGGAGAGTTCGAACCACTACAACTGTTGAATTTATTAGTGAAGTAGTTAATTAAATATGCTAAGTAAAAAAAACATTATTCCTTAATAGTATTCGTTGGTTTTTCCATTGTGGCATTTTTCAATTGAATTTTTTTTATTTACGAGTTGGAATTTATTAAATTTTCTAGCAAAATTACTTCTAGAGATTTGCTAAAGAAATTTGAAAAAAAATGTCATTGGAATGTTGACTATTTGTAAAGGTGGAATTTGAAAATTTTGCTAATGGATGATAGATGGAAGAAAGCCTTAGAATGTCTCACAAAAACTTTCAATAACATATAAAGAAGATGGAATCAATGTAAAAATGCATCAGTTGATTCTTTGGAATGGAATGCTTCTGTAGATCAGAGAAAAGGGTAGAACAATGAACCCTTCTCAAGAGAATTCCATGTTATTCTATAACTGGAGCAGTTGAGAGATTTGCGGAAATAATAGTAGGTAGGAAATTACCTTTTCACACTTGGTTCAGATGTGAAAAACATGAAGGCAACCGAGAAATCCCCCCTTAATATGGAGGAATTAGACTCACATATTAGGGGAATTTTCAAGTCTAAAATGGGCCTCCTAAGGAAATTACAAAATAAGATTAGATTACATCATCAAATTTTAGAGCAAAAAAAACAAAAAAAAATAGAAAAGAATAAAATAAATAAAAATAATATATATATAAATATATATATATATATATATAATATATATATATAATATATATATATATATATTCAATTCACATTTTAACTTATCTCCCTATGGGTTTACTCAAAATTTCGAGCAGCGACAGTCGTTGGATGCGAAATTTGATTCCTCATCCAATAAGAACCCATATTGCATACTTTCAATGAACCCTGCTACATGAAAAATGAGAAATACATGAAAAAATATTATTGCAGTCACCTTTTTTCATGTATTTCTCATTTTTCATGTAGTAGGGTCCATTAAAAGTATGCAACATGGGTACTCCTTGGATGAAGAATCAAATTTTGCATCCAACCATTACTCCTTCTTGAGATTTGAGTAAAACCTTTAGGAAGATAAGTTGAAAATATGAGCTGAAAAAATAGTTTTATTATTTTATTGTTTTTTGAACTTTTTACTTTTTTACTCCAAA
This sequence comes from Pinus taeda, assembly GCA_000404065.3. Classification (NCBI taxonomy): domain Eukaryota; kingdom Viridiplantae; phylum Streptophyta; class Pinopsida; order Pinales; family Pinaceae; genus Pinus; species Pinus taeda. The sequence goes on from APFE030584201.1 coordinate 76,663, forward strand.
AATGGTGAATCATCCCCCATGGTTGACATCATCATCTTGAATCATATTGGTTCTTATAAAGTTTATTTTGGTTGTATGTTAGGCCCCTATACTACTAGTGTAACTCCTTATTGTTATTAGTGCAAGCCCCTTATTATATTGTTGTGTCCATGTAGTCCCCATATTGTTATTATTGTGCCCCATAAAAGCCCACTATTGTTGTTGTTGTGCCCTTAAATTATTATTGTTATGTTGATTATGATTATATTATGACCCCTTAGACTCCTATATTGAGAAAGGAGGCCTTGTCAATTGTATCATCCAAGAATTGTTCATTTGTGTAATGTAAAGGAGGTTTCCCCCTCGAAGAGGCTTATTTTGAAGGCATTTATTTATCTTTTCTATCTTTTTGAGAGTTGGTTTCATAACATTTGGTATGAGAGCTTTGGATTCTAAGGTTTCTCTACTCCAAACAGGTCTTTGTGGAATTTTTGCTATAACATATTTTCTGTGATGTTTCAGAAGATAAACAAAAAAAACCATTTGAGAGGAAATCATTATAAACCTCGGGTTCAAATCTTGTCTCTCTATATTTTCGGAGATATGACCTGAGGAAGTTAGGGTTTTTGCAAGATCCAGAATTCCATCTCAAACAGGTCATCGTGGAATTTTAGCTATAATTTGTTTTCTACAAAGTTTTAGATTTTATAATTAAAACCCATTTGAGGCTAAATCTTGGTGCAACTTGGACCCAAATTTCATATTTTTCTTCGCTATATTTTTGTAGATATGGTCCAAGACATTTAGAGTTTTTACATCCCAAACAGGTGACCTTGGGAAAATTGTGATACCTCTCTCTCGGAGCATGTAATTCAAATTTCATAAGTGATAGAAATAAGACGAACTGTAGTTTTTTAGGTAACCTTTTCAGAACATAAGGTCGAAATAGTGATATATGGCACATCGTACAAGTTCAATCTACTAAACTAGTCTATAATTAGGTCATTGCAGGAGATTCGGCATACTCTTTCTTCGGGAATCCAATTGTGATCAGACTTGTGGGCTTAGAAAGAGAACTCATAGGGATATCACAGACTGATATTTCAGAACTTAAAGATCCTAAATTACAAAGTTATAGTCATTTCAAAATTGAGCTTGTAAAATCAAGAAAAAACAATATGAGGAAGTTTGATGGCAAATATCCGATAATTGGATACTACATATGGAGCAATATTTTGATCTAGATAAGGTGAAACTATTACAAAAGGTACGTATTGCATCTTTATATTTAGAACTAAATCAATTTTTATGGTATAAAGGGCTTTGTTCTCATAAACCACTTGTCGTGTGGTCAATTTTCACGGAGGAAATGATAGCACATTATGAGGATACAGAGAGAAACAACTTCTTTAGCCAATTGATAAATATCAAACAAAAGGGTTCAATGGTAGAGCACATTGAGTACTTTAAAAAAGTGAACATAAGGGTAAATGGTATTCCATAGAAGCAGGGGATTGATGTCTTCATAGGGACTTTAAAAGATAACATCCAACATGAGGTTCACTTTTGGGAACCTGATTCATTGGAGAAGGCATACAGGTTGGCAAGAAAATTGGAAAGAAAAATTATGGAAACAAGGAAGTCTACCCCTCACAACTATAAATAAGGAAGTTGCTTTTCTCCTAGCCTTCCACAACTTACAAGGTTGACACCACAACAATTAGAAGAAAAAAGAGCAAAAGGGCTTTGTCACAATTGTGATAGCAAATATATTAAAGGTCATAAGTGTGCTGAGAAGAAATTATTTTACATAGATTGTGAAGAGGAGGAAGAAAAGGATCAAGAAGCATTAAAAGAAGAGGATATACACCAGGAACCAACCCTAGAGAAAGAACAAATGAATCCGACCATATCTTGTACTACATTGGTAGGAATTACCACTCCTCAAACTCTCAAGATAAAAGGACATATCAAGAAGAAGAAGGTTCAAGCAGTGAAATATCAAGACGAAAAGGATCAAGAAACATCAAAAGAAAAGGATACTCACCAGGTATCAACCCCAAAGAAAGAAGAAATGAATCCAACCATATCTTGTAATGCATTGGCCGGAATTACTACTCCTCAAAATATAAGATAGAATGACATATCAAGAAGAAAAAGGTAATAGTTTTGATTGATTCGGGTAGAGCCAAGGAATTGAATTGTTTCATATATCCAGCACCAGAGTCTCAAGAGACGGTTGCAAGTGGAGGAACCATAAATTGCTCTAGAAAGTTCCATAATATCAAGCTATCCATGGGAGAATATGTATTGAAACTCCCAATTCTTTCCATTCCAATGGGTGGTGTTGATGTTGTACTAGGAGTCCAATGGCTACAATCCTTTGGTACAATAGCTTTTAATTTTCAAGAACTTTTCATGAAATTTTCTTTGGAAGGAAAGGAATTTGAACAAATGGGTATCATAGGGAGACCAGCAAAGATAATCAGCTCTAACGGAATGACAAAGCTTCTAAAGAAAGAAAAAATACGCGTAATTTCACAATTATGCTCGCTAGATGTTCCCACATTGAAATTATCTATTTCTCCAGATCTCCAAAAAGGCTTAGACAATCATTCCAAGGCATTTGAGACTCCCAAAGGCCTCCCACCTATTCATTATCATGATCATGCTATTCATTTGATTCTAGGAAGTGTTTCTCCAAACATCAGGCCTTATAGATATCCATATGCCCAAAAGAGTGAAACTGAAAGTATGGTTGTCAAAATGCTAGAGGTTGGTATAATTATCCAACCAAATTTGATAAACGAAGCAAGGGATGAATGGAAGAATGACGAAGCAGGGTGGGAACTCATTCAAAAGTTGCAGAATATCCCAGTTCAAATAATATTGCCAGAACTTGACAAGGAAGGCAAAATCATATTGGAACCTGAAGTAGTCACAGAATCGAGAAATCGACAGCTATGAAATCGAGCAATTTTAGAGTATCTCATCAAGTGGAAGAACTTACCGTTGAAGATTCCATGTGGAAGGATGATAATTTTATACAAAAGCATCCAAAACTATTCAAGCGTTGAGGACAACACTTTTTGAAGGAGAGGTGCATGTTAGTGTTTTGAGAAGTTTTAGTGTCTATGGATAAATGCTTAAACCCCTAGACTAGTAGCTAAGTCTAGAACAACAGTGAAAAGCATTCTGTACTTTTTCTATGACCAATAGATTAAATAAGAGGCAAAAAAGCCTTCATGTAGCTTTTGCATTCTCCTTATCTCCCTTGACCAACTGTATCACTCCTCTCCATACTTAATCCAGTTGAAGAGTACCTACACACAGGTAGAAGACAAAACCGATTAAAGCATATGATAATGATATGTTGATTAAACATAGCATGGAATCAAGTACATGATACACATATGAAAGCATAAATGAATAACACAAGCATATGGAAAAAAATTTGAACACTTTATTAGTAAAAGGAATAGTTACAACCCAATTTGCTCGATTCAGCGTCACTCCTGCGGTTCAATCCCATCCTCTCCTCATAACAAGAAAGACATTTTGACATAATTACAATACTTGAAATCAATTCAAGTCTCATACTAATAGCATCTCCCTATAATTCAATAATTTCCAGCCCAGCCCACCCCTGATCACTTAGATGAGTGGTCTTTTTATAGGTGAATGAAGGAATTTATTTTTAAATGGTGATAATGAATGCCCTCCCAAACTTAAAATTTAGTTCCATGGAGGAAGGGATAATGGATTGATGTTCCTTAACTCCCTTCCTCATCCAAATACGAGCTCAAAGGAGTAGGTAGCCTTGAGAAACTTCTAGAGGCATCCAATGGACAAGGAATATTTCAAACCCTCATGGAAATTCGCTCAAATTCTCCTAGTGCAGGCCAAAGAGGGCTCAAGTGCACTATATAGCACCATATCAGTGTATTGTTTGCATTTTAGCACACCCTAATGAAGGCCTACATGCTCTGATCTTCTTAGAGGCAGTTTCTAGATGATTTTGGTCATGAAACTTCTTTGGAAGCTAGGCATTCTGATGGTTGACTTGTTTAGGGCGTGTAAAAACTGAATTAGGGGTTGATGAGCACTAATAATATTGATCTGTAAGTGGGGGTTGATGTGCCCAAATGGATCTGTAATAGTTACCCCCTAAAGCATGAAGTCGTAAATATGTATGTCAAGTGAAATGCTTTATCATGTGGAGAGAAGGCTTCGAAGCGGAAGGTGACCTGCATCAATTACAATAGATAAATCATGATAATTTGGTTTTTTCTCATGAACTTGCTGAGGGAGGACATACCCAT
>APFE030584205.1:0-25625 GCA_000404065.3 Pinus taeda
CCTATTTTCCTGGTACAATTATTAAATTAACACAAGATACTTTGCTCTTTTTGGCATAGTTATTATGAGCCAACACCTTGTATACTTCTCTCACCCAATTATGCACAGTTAATTACTTGCTAAAATCCTTATGGATAATTTATTTAACGGATTAGTGTACTTCTCATCCCCTGCTCTTGTTTACCACAATCTTCAACCAATTTATTTTATTCAAGATATACTTATGTTCCTTAGTCTTTTACTTCTTCCAACAATTGCATTGTAGTAGGTGACAATATATCTCCTATCTACACTTAGATCTACTTTCCTTTATCAAGAGATCTAGTAGATATTTTATCATTAATATTTTCTTTGTTTTACATAGTAGCTTTGTTAATTGTGGGTTGGACCATAGGCCTTCAAGCTCTATAGATCATTTGACAGAACTAATTTAACTATTTCTAAAAAAATACCTTTAGATATTTTTTGCAAAATACCTACAACTATGGTTTGACTTGTAGGCCTTACATTTGAACCTACAAATATGATACCACATGTAACATACCTCAATTTCACCTAATTTTATTTTTATTTTCCTTAACATTATTATTATTGTACATACATATTTATCACAAATTTCTTCACTTCCCAATATACATTGTTATTTCTTTAACATTCCCATTATTGTACATACATCATGATCAAATGATTTCTCACTTTCTGTAAGAATTATTATTGGGTTCAAGGTGGATTCCACCTGGTCATTATTTGGAGTATTTAGACTCACCATTGATAGGTTTTTTCCACAAGACGTTAATGTGATTACGCCTATGTGTTATTGATCATTTTAACTCCTTGTCTCTTTTACTTCAATTGACTAAGAATTTGTTTCTGTTTAGGAATATAGCCAATTTCTAGTTGAAGGGCCTTATCCATGAGCATTGGTATCCATTGATTCTTCATATATACTAATCTTGACCCAATTTTCATATGTTATATAATTTAACAAGTACCATGGTGCTTAGGCTAGATATCCACTTATACAATATTATCTCCCTTGAAACTACTCTACACATTGGTATCATTCGTAACGATTGTGGGTGTGGGATGGTTTTATTATTTTCTTGGTTATTAATACATGGCTCATAAACAAAATTCATGTTAAGGCTTACCATGTGAATTTCACATGGAGCACCAATTACATGCATTTCTATTACCATGATCTAATTTTGAGTTCCAATGATGGAGAAAAATAGGTTTTTTTAATGACTAACCCTCCCTTTTGAATTCATTGTCTTAATGTTTCATTTGGTTTCCTCTGGTGACCAGAGTGTTGCACCACCTGGTATGACTGTGATGGCTTAATGTCAATTTTTACCTGAAATTTCTATAAATGCACCTCAAAGGTTACTCCAGGTCTTACGTTGTTCTGCCTTTTGTATTTCTTTAGGTAATGTAAGACTTGGTTTGGGTTTAGGTTGTTATTTCCATTTATCTATTTCCTATGTGTATAATTTATTACTCTCCTTCACATTTTTATAGTGGCGCTGACCAATTGTTTATATTGCTCCTTCAATTTACTAAGATAACTATAGAGGAAATATTGAATAAATTATACAATTCTTAGGTACTGATTCTCTTATTTATATGGGCTTTGATTTTCATAAATTCGAGTATTGTAATTTGAAAATGTTTCTTCTAGTTTAGATTGCATTCCTTCAAGATATCAGAGTACCCTAGTTTGCTTAGCCATGTTGAATTAGTAGGTCAACCTGGTATAAAGTAAAGGGTAAAAGTAGTCTTTGATCTAAATTCACTTAGCATTGTCGATACTTTCTATGGAAGGAGTTATGAAATATGGTGCTTTATCAAATCCTAAGTATGCATGAAAGGGTTCAACCCTTCTAAGGAAGGATATGGGTTCCGTTCTTTCCAGTCTAGTAGTTCGTAGTGGGATTCTTGTAGTCTCGTGGAAGAATATGGATACAAGGCCCTTCTCTCGCATTATAATTTCTAAAGGGGTAGTTGCTAAGCCGAAAATCTTTCCCTCCATTTTTCTAAGAAAATTTCCTTACTAATTCGGGTTTTTCTCGATTTGTTATTGCACTGGTTATTAAGAGTAATAATCATGTTCTCTATTTTGCGACATTTACGTCTAAGGCTCAAAATTTCGTTTTACTAATTTTTAAAGTTTCATTTGATATAGGCTTATGTTCTCATTTAAAACACCCAATTATTCCCATGATGACAAATTTTGTTATATACTTTTTTAGTTCCAGGAGTAGCATGGTCTCACATCTACTGAGGTAAAGAGTTTCTCCTTTACCATAGTTTATTTTTATGTTTCGGGTGTGCTACAAAGACATATCTTGACTCGATTTAGATTTCTTCCTCAAACTCCAATTAACATCTAGTTCCTTTGTGCTCACAGTTGATGAGGAGGACATGTCACAACTCTACTTCTCAAGGATACAATTTTACTTCATTTGTGCACCTATTTGTATCTCTTCATTTCTGGTTAACCTCTTGAATGATCATCCAAGATTCCATTGCTAATTTAGCAATTCATTTGGTTACAGTAATGGATTTCGTATGAAATAGTAGCTTCCAACCAAGCAACTTGCAAATTTAGAGGATAACTTCTTGACTTGATGATTCTTATAGTTTGGTATACAATTTCTACATTCCTCCCAAATTCTACGTGTTGTATTGCCACAATTTTGCCTTAAGAGCCATAAGCCAAATTAGGGTTTACCTGGTTATTGAATTTTCAACCCTACATGTTTTTTAGTTTATTTGTGTGGCCATGGAGGCCTTAACGAACCATCATTTCACCTTACAATATTGTGGGTCTTACTTACTTGTTCTATAATAATCTTCTCTTAACTTTGTTTTAAAACCATACATATAACATGCATGGATGTATATATTCCTTTAAATTATGTAAACAGGATCTTCCCTTTTACTTTGTTCAACATGTTGACTGTTATATCTTTTCTTGCACAAATTGTATAGATTATTTTTTTATGAATTCTCTGCATAATATTCTTATGGAACTGTACCCAAAATTTTTTTTTTCTAAATGTATTAGTTGAAGTGTATTGTGTGTGTTGTGTGTGGTGGTGTATATATGATATATATATATATATATATATATAATATCTTGTGTGTGCTGCCTTCCATTTCAATTCTCCATATTAGACTTCTTATATAACTCTCTATGGTACTATAGAACTTGATATATCTATTGAAGATAATTGAAAGTATCATGTATACCATGCTATTTTTTTTAATGATTACTCAACTTGTTGTGGATTTCTTTATTGGTGAGGAATTGGTTCCTCCAGCATTATACCCCTTCGTCTTTCAAAACTTTGTGCTCTTTTACAATCTTATTTATGCCATGTAATATTCATATATATGTGCTTCTATTATTATTTCTATATATTCCATGATTTCACTTTATGTTTAGTTATGAATAACTAAATCCTACCCAAGGTCAGGGTTTTGTACTCCCAATTACATGATTTAGGGAACTATATGAATAGTTACATACGTGCATACGTACAAGGATGCAATGTAATATACCCTCATTACAACTAGACTTACGAGCATAAGAGTTGCCTATTTAGTTTATAAGGATCAGCTAGAGATTACATGTTTCATATCGACAATTCATTGCCTTAAGGAGATGATAAGGATATTTTCGTAGTCTTACTAGGATACAATTTCATCAATAATTATTCCCTTCAACTATATAATTTACAAGGAACTGTAATATAGCTAAAAGTAAAATCTTTACATGTATCTCAAGTCCAATTTCTTAATTTCTTTTCAGTTGCATGTTTTATTGTTATCTCCTGTTTATATTATCTATCAACAACCTTTACGTAACAACCATTAATTAATTATCTTAGTGCCAAAGAGAGAGTATACAAAACTATGTAAATAGTTCTAGAATTCTCCGCATCTATATGGATACATACATATATATATGTATTAAGAGGATGTGTATACAACAATAATTTATCTCGACAACCAAACACACTATATTTATTAACAATTTATCCTCTTTCGTATCCCATCAACTCGTTAATGTAACATAATACAATTCCTCTAATCTAGATCATATAATCCACAAAATAACCATATGTTTCAAAAATTTATTAAATTAGGAAAGTATGCTATCTATGCATGAAAATTTTCTTGTATGTAGTTGATCCATAAATTCAATTTAATATTTTCACCGTAACATCATTAAACCATTTCAAAAGTCAAAAGGTAAAACATAAAATAATTTCAAAATAATAGGCAAAACATAACAAAATTTCATCTAACTGCAATAATATGCTTTGGGAATATTCAGGAACAAAGCACGTTCCACCCAACCTTGAACTATCTCCAATAGTTCCCCCTGAGCTAAGATCTTCTTGCTTCTAAGAATCAATAGATCTTTTGTTCCCAAGTGGTTCTTCCTCAATGGATTTATTTGGTTTTTATTTCCTAACGTAGGTTTTAAGAACCCTTGTTTCAACACCTCCTCAATACAAATCAATGATTTTCTGCAGTGTTCCCAGGAAACTGAACCTAAGCTTCTTACTTTTACTTTCCTGTAGGACATAATTAAATATTTTAGTCATCAGATGAGGGACATTTATGGCCATGCTGTGAACCCAATGAATAACTATCATCATGCAATCACCGAAAATATCAAGCTTGTGATGATTCATAATTGTCCTGAGGACAACTTGAATCAAATATTTGCATGGTCCTTGGGGAAAATCTTGCATTTTTAATCCATTCATTCGAACATATACTTTTTTCTCACCTATTTTATTAGCCATTTCAATATTTCCTAGAATATGGGATTTCTTGGAGTTAAATATTGCTCCCCCTCTGCGTGGAATTTCTGTTGCTCTTGTAATTAGATCAGGGTTTAGGTTTATGCTCTTCCCAAATATTTTTAATTCCATTGCTTTATCATCATAATTTTCTATGGAATCATCTATCTGATCATTTAGAAAAATGAATTGTCCAAATATAAATTTATAAACCTCTCCTCTTCTCGGGATATCTAGCAAATCTAGTGGAGAACTGTTTGTATCACTCCATGTATCGGAACACTCTTCGAATTTCTTTACTGTGAAGAACTTCTGGGAACCTCGTGTGTAAATTATTTGCATGGAAGAGGACATCATCATTTCAATTAAGGCCATCGTTCTCTTGTGTCAAGGCATACTAGCTGAATGCACATTGAATGAAATAATGCACACTACATAGACTATGAGGAATGCATGCTAAATAAATCGTGACGAATACACATTGAATAAATTGCGAGGAATACACACGCAAATGAGTTTTTTTTAACTTGTTTCTTTATTTTTCTATAAATCACTTTTATAAAGAAATGAAAATTTTATTTAGTGAATAAAATTGTTTATAAGGTACTTTGACATTCCTCATTTACTCCTATATTTTCTCAGATACAAAATTAAAAATTCAAATTTAATATTTAGATGTAAGATGCACTTTATTAAAAATATCACTTTTAAAAATAGGGTTGCAATATTTTGATGTCATGTAAGATGGTGTTGTGGTGTCTGCAACACCCTCCAAAATTTTGGCTTGCACTCCAATTTCAGAGCCTTCCTTGGTCTTCCCCTTGATTGTTCCAAACACTTAAGCTCATTTCATGAGCTTTCCTAAAGTCCTCTGACCCCCTTTTGCTTGTTGGATCAACTTCCATCTTTTGGCATGTGTGACCGACATGTCATGTTTGCAAACCATTTCTGGTGGTTTTGAAGGTTGGTCTTTCTGTATACGATTTTTCCTAGCTACGTAAACAGCCATTGCACTCATACACAAAGTCTTGAGCACTATCGCACAAGTGTCGTCACAGTCATCCTAAAGTCTATCTCAATTGTCGCACTTGTCACTTCTTGTTATGAGACAATCACACAGAGGGAATTGCTTTCTTGTTTCTCTTGTCCTATATGTTGTCACATTGTCGAAGTATGCTAAGTGTGTTATCTCAAGTTCAATTTCACCACAAATCTATCTTTCCCTCGCACTTAGCCACTTTTCAAAAAATCTTCTCGACTGGGCAATCCAGCTGCACCAGACCCTAACTAAACTACGCACTACGCAATCTCAACACTAAATGTTGTGACCTTGCTACCTTGAACTGTGATGTGTGCAGTCACTGTCCTTTCAGGTAGTTGCACTATGCAATTCCGGAGCCTAACAGCCTCTCTTGAACCCCAAAATTGCGCAACAGTTCCTCCCAGTCTGACTTGAACTGTGCACTTCGCACTTCCAGTCCTATAGATCTTATCCTTTTTTGTTGGAGCTCCATAATGCGTAGATACCCCAGCCTCCCTTACCCTCCAGAACTACCGAGAGGTGTCACCTAGTGTCCTCCCTCAACCAAAGCTCACTGACCTTAAGAACTGCGCAAATTTGTCCTTGAGGCCTCTCTTCTACCCAATACTCCTTGCCTCAAAAAACTACACATATCCACCTCCCAGGGTCTCATCCTGAATCAGCCACTATCTCCCTTAACTGCGCAATCCTCACTCCTAGTGGCCACTGCCCAAAGTTTCTCCTCAATAAGGATTATGCTCAGAAGTTCCTTAGACAAGCCCAAGCTATGCTCTGCGCAATCTCAGTGATCAACCTCATTCCCTGTCACCTAGAACTGCGTAATGTGCAGTTACTATGCCTTCTCTCTCATCCTGTCATCAATCTCGGGCCCAGTTCATGGATAACAATGCATCATCTAATATTAGGGAGTTTTTGGATTGATGTTGTCCCGTCATGAGTGAATCACAAGAATAGGTACACTGTCCAAACATGCCGAGATGATGAATAAGGAAAAGCAGTAGGAAGCATGCCCAAAGACTCACTTGTAGTTGAATGGACAAATGAAACTACCAAGGGCAAGCAAATGTAGCATAAGTTTGCAACCATCTTCCAAGACCGAAGATCATTGAAGACCCCACATCATCAAGCTATATGGAGGAAAAGAGAATGCACATCCACGAACACATCTATCACTAAGCAGCAATAACCACATGACATTATCACATCATTAAGCCAGTCCATCACAGTAGCACCATGAGTTGTCATATGACACATCACCATTGCTGGCCATGTTTATTGTAAATCAAATGTATTGTAAAGTGGAAGTCCAATGGACACACATGACTATGAAGAGTCATGTAACTTAAAAAGTCAAAAGAAGATGAACAACCATGAGTGTAGTCAAAGAGTCACAAGGGGTAAGCATCACCCCTTGGTGATATATTACCCCTCATTGTATGAGAAAAATAATTTTCATCTTGGCTCCTCTCACAAAGCGTCAGAGAGATCGGTTAGTTATCTGAAGAGAAAGGAGTGGCTCCAATGTCCCACTACTATGGGTAGTGATGTGTAACATTTGTATTTCATGTTTTCTTTGACATGTACTAAGATAGTTGAACTATTTTGGTTATTTTAGTGCTTATCTTGTTGGGAATGTGCTGTAATGGCTGTCACTGCTGTCTGATCCTTGTGGACTATTCCAACGGGATATTAGACAAACATTTCCTTTCTTATCTCTTATAATGACCATCACATCCGTTGTGGACTATTCCGCTGGATGATAGATGGATCTTCTCTTGTTCATTGGTTTTAACGACTATCGCATCCTCCGTGGACTATTCCACTGGATGTTGGATAGGAATTTTCAGTTCATGTGTGTCTCTTCTTGGGTGGTACTATAACCTCTCACTCAGAGGCTCACTTTTCTCCCCGCTTTTTGCAGTAAGAGAACATAGACAAAGTTGCATTACACACTCACCATCAACACTCACCTTACTTTTCTAAGATACCATTGCATCACTCTCTTGTGCAGACAGGTAGAGCCAAGGAAGATCTGTAAGTATTTGGTGATCGGGTCTTCATACCAGATGGGACTCCATACAGAGGAGATCCCTTGAATGTTGGCGAGTCCAGCATCATCAACAGATGGCCACAAATTCTTTCTCATGGGTATAATTGACAAATTTCCATCATGCAATGGGTTATTCATAAATGATAGTAAATGTATTTTTTGCATTGAAATGGCACCCAAACCTTTTTATAGTAAATGTCCTAACTAGGTCACTTGACCTAATCTTAAAACCTTAAAAAGTATGTACAATATAGCAAAACCCTAAAATAGACCCTGCAAACCCTAGGTGTTATCATTTTACCTATCCCTTGGAAACATTTAAACGTAATTAATACTTAAATTATAAGGTCATCCAACCTTACTTATAGGGTTTTAACCAAGAAACTACAAGTTTCAACTATTCAAATTCAAGTTTGATTTTTCTTAGCCCATTACACTATTCCCAAACATTTATGGCGTGCATTTACTTGAGGAACAAAAGCCTTTTGTTTTACCCTTTTAAATCCATGCGATTTGGAGTATTTTTTAACAACACAAACATATATTTGAAAAATGAAATTTATTTAATTCTATTAATTTTACCTATGAGTAAAAAAGACCTCTCCAAGCTTAATCATTCAATTTGGCCTTGAAATGAAGGTTGGGCGTGCATTTTTGTAAAACATGCCAAAATTTCCTTGCTTCACTAAAATGCACATTCAACCTTCATTTATTGGCTAATCTGATTGATTCAAATTGTAGATTGTTTATTTAATGATTTTACACACTTTTGCATTGTTATGTCTTTTCTTAGACTTCATTTCCAAACAAGAAATAAGAAGTAGTCCCACTTGTCTCCATTCTCGTTACCTGGCTATCTTCAAATCCTAACTAGGCCACTTCACCAATCTGAATCTTCAACCACTAAAAAATATGTATAATATTGAAAAACCTTAAAATAGACCCTACAAACCCTAGGTGCTCTCTCTTTATCTATCTGTTGGCAAGATTTCAACCTAATTACTGCTTAGATTATAAGTTCTTCCAACCTTATAGGGTTTTAACCAAAAAATTACAATTTTCAACTATTAAAATTCAAGTTTGATTTTTCTTAGTCCATCACCTTGTTCCCAAACATTCTTGGTGTGCATTTTTTTGAGGCACAAAAACCTTGCCTTTTACCCTTTGAAATCCATGCAATTTGGAGTATTTTTGAACAACACAAACATATGTATGAAAAATTAAAAATGTTTTATTGTTTTAATGTTATGTATGAGGAAAAAAAATAATCTCCAAGATGAATCATTCAATTTGGCTTTGAAATGAAGGTTGGGCATGAATTTTTGTGAAACATGCCAACATTGCCATGCCTCACATCTAAAATGCATGCCCATTCTTCATTTATTGGCCAATCTAATTGATTCAAATTGTAGATTATTGATTTAATGATTTTACACACTTTTGCATTGCTATATATTTACTTAGATTTCATTACCAAACAAGAAATAAAAACTAGTCCTATTTGTTTCCGTTCTCCTTAACTATTTATCTTCAGACCTAACTAGGCCGCTTGACCTAACCATTAAATTTAAAACCTAAAAAATATGTAAAATATAGGAAAGCCCTAAAATAGACCCTACAAACGATAGGTTCTATCTATTTATCTATCCCTTGACAACATTTAAACCTAATTACTCCTAAAACAAGATCACACAACCTTACTTATAGCATTTCAACCAAGAAACTACAAGTTTAAACTACTAAAATACAAGGTCAATTTTTCTTAGTCCATCACCTTTTCCTAAACATTCTTTGTGTGCATTTATTTGAGGCATAGAAGCCCTACCTTTCACCCTTTGAAATGCATGCAATTTGGAGTATTCTTGAACAACATAAATATATATGTGAAAAATAAAAATATTATTGTATTAATGTTAGCTATGAGCAAACAAATACTCTCCAAGTTGAATCATTCAATTTGGCCAAATGAATGTTGGGTGTGCAATTTTGTGAAGCATGCCAAAATTGTCTCGCGCCACTAAATTGCATGTCCATGTTTCATTTATTCAAATTGTATATTATTTATTTAATTATTTTAAGCGCTTTTTAATTATTACAACATTCTAAGTTTTGCTTCGACTTGCCTTATGTAAAAGTTGTATATAAGTGGGAACATAGTTATGTAGGATATTTGTCACACATGATGCAAGGTTATATCCTGAGGTTAGGAATTGTCCATTTATGCCCCATTTCAAATTTCATTATCAAGAGTGTAATTGGTTTAACATGGGAGTGCATATTTGTTTCGATTGTCGTCATTGGCATATATGATCAATTGCTATTTCGACAGACTTGGATTTCGGTGTATAACATTTCCTTTATGAAAATGACTATGCTATGATGCATAAAATGGTTTTATATCTAGGTTGGAATGTTCATTATCTCACAATCAATTAACTACATGTCCTTGTGTGCATCTATTTGAGGCACACAAATCTTGACTTTAACCCTATGAAATTGATCCAATTTGACATATTCTTGCACAACAAAAATTCTATGTGAAAAATTCATGTTAATTTTGAGTAAAAGAGTACTCTCAAAGTTGGACAATTCAATTTGGCCTTGAAATTAAGGTAGGATGTGCATTTTTACGGAACATGGAAAAATTGCTTTCCTTCACTAAAATGCACGCCCATACTAAATTTATTGGTCATTATGATTGATTCAAATTGTATATTGTTTATTTAATTAGTTTACACACTTTTGAAGTGTTATATGTTTATGCTGACCCTTAAGTAATTTTGCTTCAGATTTCATACAATATTCCATGTTTTGCTTCAACTTGCATTATGTGAAAGTTGTGTATAGGTTTTTCTTCAACTTGCTCTTGGGGGGACAATTTTCCTTTCAATTCACAGCAATAGTTCCAACTCTTCAAATTAATTGTCAATCAAGGTAGGTTTTGTTATTGCAAGGCTTTTACACAAAATATATGCAACGAAAAATGATGGCTAGTGCTAATGAATTTCAAACTCAATCTTTGTAATCACACTATCAGCAACTCAACCCTCTCGCTCTTACACTCTCAAACCTTGTTCACACTCTCAAGAAATAAACAAACAATGTGGAATAATACCACTCTGTCAGACTTTCACTCTTATTTAGAAAAGAAAAGCTCTCCTAGAAACCATTCTCTTAGCAAATATTGAAACACATTCAAATTAAATGAACACACCATCAAACTATGATGGGAATTAAATAAATTTCACACTAACAAATGGACCGGTCCAGGACCTATGTTATTACAAAATATATTGGTTAACATTATGCAATAATTAAAGCATGAACAAGGCTAATAATAACAGTAACACTACACGACAAACAAGCTAGTCAGCAAAAAGGCATGGTGACACCAATGATTGAGATTTCATTAATGAAAAATACAGGATTACAATGTTGGTGCTCTCCCACTCTATCACAGTTTATTTGTTTCTATATGTCTATCTCGTGCGGGCGGAGAGTACACATCTTTATAATTTCACATTGCAATGAAAACATCATGATAATCCCTCAATTCTCATGTGATCTAATTTGAGAATACACATTAACAATTTGATAAAAATTTCCAAGGTTAGGACAAAGTTGTAACATCTTTTCCAAATTACAATAATAACAATATAAAATTGGCTAATTGTTTTAGTTGCATTGTCCAAAAACATCTCCGTTAACAGTCAGACTCAGACTATATTTTGACTATATTTTGACTGGATGCTTTCCAAACTGTGGTTCATAACTAATTGAAGAAGTTCAACGCATCCAAAATTGGTCTTCATGTGATTCTCAATGAGTCCTTTTACTATCCTTGGTGAGGAAAATCTGGAAGGTGCAGTCCTCCAACAAAATCTCAACATGCCACAAACCCTGTAACAGCACAATTGAAATATCAACATACGGCAAACCCTGTAACAACACAATTGTCATTTTTACGAAAAAAATAGCCCAAAACAATAGTTCTCATGCTAGAATGGGATAAGAAGGATGACGTATAAAAAGAGACATACCGTGGTTGATAATGGTTGTTACAATGGAAGAGAATGGTCTGGAGAATAAAAAAAAGTTAGGAAAATATATAATAGAAATATTTAAACTTTTTTAATGATTATTTCTTTAAATTTTAATTATATAAAAAATATATTTAATTTTAAAAAATTGATATATTTAATACAACACTTAAGTTATATTTTTGGCAATAGAATTTTTTATGGTTTTATTGTACTTATATTTAAAAAAATTAGTTTAAAATTTCATTTCAGAAATTTAATATATTGGAATTTGAAGTTATATCTATCTATATATATATTATATATATATATATAATATATATATATTATATTTTGAAATTATATTAAAGTTGTATAAATCTTTTGATATAAAAATTAGATTGATATTAAATATTTTTATATAAAATTATCTTGAACCAATAAAAAATAAATTAAATTATTATCAATTTTTTTATTTTTATTTTTTATTATATGGTTACAAAGACACACATATATAAAAATCAAAATGATAATTTTGTATTTATGTGCAAATATGCCTACCAAATACATCAGAGCTAGTATGCATTTATATATTAAAAAAAAAATTGATCTCTTTTATCCAACAAAACTACAAATTTTTCTAGAGGGACTCCAAACTCAATAACAAAAATGATATTTTGTAGGTATACTACTTACAAAAGTGACCAATCAAAAAAATCAATTGAGATAATTTACATGTCTTACTATAAATAATTCATAATGTAATCCTTCATAATTGTTCAATACCGATCCATTTAGCTCTAAGAAAAAGGTTTGTGGTGTCGGAAGGCGGGGAAGACGTGGATGTAAGGGCAAATGATCTGAGGCTTGCGCCTTTCGGTGCTGGTCGTCGTGTGTGCCAGGGGAAGGCTCTGGGCCTTGCCACTATTAACCTCTGGGTGGCTAAGCTCCTCCATCATTTTCAATGGCTTCCTCACGCTGAACATCCAGTTGATTTGTCCGACGTTCTTAAGCTGTCCTGCGAAATGGCTCATCCTCTTCGTTGTGTTCCCATCCTACGGGTGCCAGCTTTCACTAGCTAATTAAATCCTCCCCCGTCTACCTGCTAATTGCAGTACCTCCTGTTCTGTTTCTGTTTGTCAGTATTACTAGGCACTATATACGCGTCGATGCCGTCTCCCATTATGTATTTCGATTGCAGCAGGGCAGTATTACTAGGCACTATATATACGTCGATGCCGTCTCCCATTATGTAATGCCGTTCAATGCAATGCCGTTCAATGCACTATCATGCAATGCCGTTCAATCTTTAGGTCCCAAGTTATATGTATTTCGATTATAAGTGTTACTCTTTCTGACCCATCGTCGTCATATGAGACTCTGTGTCTCTGTTTGATTATTGTGATCGATAGAACGAATGATGGATGGTCGTTTTGAGTTTGAATAACGGCGAGCTGCACATTAAATTTTTGACAATAAAGATGAGTGACCCTGTATATTTTTGCATTGTTTGTTTCTATTGGATGGATTTTTTGAACTCTTTCTTTCATTTTTTACAATCAGACAACAATTTTATTTGTTAAAGAATAAATTACAATACATGATGCAATTTTATTTGTTAGACCATATATATATATAACACTTAAATTACATGGTGTATTGCTGTATCAGCAGAGGCAGATGTTATCACACCATTGTCAATGGTTTTGAAAAAGATTTCTACACAATTAGGTGATACTTACCAGTAGTTCAAGTTTGATATTTAACCTCATCATTTGAATTATAAAGTTACTTACACGAACGAAGATCTTTGTTCCTTTATTTCTTTATGTACCTGCACGTTCAGAAATCTCTGCCCAACATTTCGTACGGCGATAAGCCACTTAAGTGCTCGGTCGGTGGCAACCTCGATCTGTCCGAACAATGCGCACCCATTTTTCCTTTTAAGCTATCCACATTGCAATTTTACAAATATTAGTCTAGTTAAAATTGCAGCTACCCCGTTTCAAAGAAAGTTTATGCTTTTTAAAACCATGGAAAATGCAAACACTTTGAATCAGTTTGACGTATGTAGAACATTAAGCTTCAGTATATGGATGTGAGCATTTTTGTGGCATTGCTTTTACTGGATTTTGATTTTTATCATACAGCATATTTTGCCTGGTGGATTGATTTTTATTTTTGGTTATTGATGTCTACAATTAAATTATATCGTATATTACAATTTTGTCTACATACTTGCTTTAATAACATATTTCGTGTGGTTGATTTTTTATTTTTGGTTATTCAAGTATACAACATTGTACATTATATTCTTGACCAAGGTGCTTTACAAAAAAAATTGCAGTCACAATATTAATACTTATAATTATCTAACACTGGAGTGTGATACTTTACTTAACCTCTTTGCCTTCAAGCAACCACAATTTTTTATTACCTACCTTTTAATAGTTTATTTTTTATTATTATGATGAGAAAATGAATTAACTAACATCTAGATGGAACAGCCCGGCATCAATCTTTCTCGGAACTTGGAAAGCACCGTACAAGGATGGAAGATCATGAAGTCAATGATTTGCCGTGCCAATATTTTTTCAAATACAACATCATGTACATACATTAATAAATGACATTTTGATTTTCTTATGCGAAAATTGTTAAAATTGGAATGGTTTTAATGGAATGCTAATATGAAAACTTGTTAAAGTTGGAATAGTTTTAAAATTTTTTTGCTAGGTTACAAATTTTGTTTAAGCTTACAGCATATTTTGATTTTCTCATTTTAATGATGATGATGATTGTTAACGTCCATTGAGAGTGGTTATGTGAAAATTACTAAAATTTTGTTGGTTTTAATGGAATTCTAATATGGAAACTTGCTAAAGTTGGAATAGATTTAAAATCTTCTGGTAGGTTACAAATTTTGTTTAAGCATACAACATATTTTGAGTGGTTCATTGATTGCCTACTTTTTATTATTTTATTTATTATTATTATGATAGGAAAATGAATTAAGTAACAGCGAGATGGAACAGCCTAGCATCAATCTTTCTAGGAACCTGGAAAGCTATGTTAAAAGGATGGAAGATCATGAAGTCAATAATTGGCTCTTTAATATTTGCCAATATTTTTTCAAATACAACATCATATACGTAATTCTCATTTTAATATGGTTATGTGAAAATTGCTAAAATTGGAATGATTTTAATGGAATGCTAATATGAAAACTTGTTAAAGTTGAAATAGTTTTAAAATATTCTGCAACTTTGGAATTCTAAACAATTTTAATGTTCTATATAATATAGTTGTTAAAAAATAATTGAAATTGTACTATATATTATGGATGTTTACAATTTTTATTATAGAAATTTCTTTTCTTTCTATTATATTTAAGTTATAAATTTCAAAATATAATGTTACAATTTTACTATTATAAAAACATATATAATTTAATCTTAGACAAAAGTATTTAAAATAAATTAAAAAACAAATCAAATCACGTGTAAACTATAGCTTATGTCAAATTGCAAAATTAAATTCCTAATTATAAGAATAAATGTTAAAAATGATTGTGATGGTGTGCTATTGTGTGTAGGTCAAGAATAACTGATAGTCTTTAAAAACTAAAGCTGTTGCCACAAATGATTATAACTAAATTTTAATATTTACATTATAATCATTATAAATGTAGTTTACAAATTCAAGTTTTCAAGTTAAAATTAGAAATATCATTCATCCAATTTACTTCCCAACAACATAAATTAAATGGCTCATAAAAGTATATAAGCATCAATTAATGTTATCCACCAAGATCCTTAACTCATAATATATGTCACACTTCATAAAGATTAACTAAATTATAACCTTATTTTGATTTTGATTTTTAGTTTTAGTTCAAGCATACAACATATTTTTTCTAGTTGGTTTTTATTTGAAGCATACAACATTTTTTGTCTCCTTTATTTTTATTTTTGTTTGTTGAAGTATACTACTAAATTACATTGTATATTACAATAATGGCCAAGGGGCATCATGTTATATTCTTTTCAGTCGTTTGAATGGTTTTCGAAAGAATTTCTCATAGGCACATATTAATATTTATATAGCAATTTATTTAGCTTAATATTAATATTTATTTGATATCAAGATCATGTAAATACATTTAAATTATAAAGCTATACATGTGAAGATTCATTTTTTACTCTATTTTTTATTAGTTTATTATTCATGTAAACGATCGGAAAATGAATAATCTAACAACAAGATGAACAACTTGGCACATCTATAAACCACAGTGCAATATTTCTCGGGATGTGCAAAGCTCCGTGCAAGAATGGAAAATCATAAAATCATTAAGTCAATGATTAGCTTCCTCCAATGTGCTTAATATTCGTCAATATTTTCCCAAACACAACATCATGTAAGTACATTCAGAATTGTCATTTTTTTTTCTCAATTTAATGTGGTTACTCAAAAATCGATGAAACTGGAATGCTTTAAATGGAATGTGAACATGGAGACTTGTAAAACTTGGAATAGTTTTAGGAAAAAATGGAAGTTTGGAATTCTAAACAATCTCACTTCTCTATGTAATATGGTTATTGAAAAGTGATTCAGATTGTAATACTTTTATTATCTATTCTTACATTTTTGTTATACGGTTTTCTAGTTTTTATTATATTTAAATGATCATTTTAAAAAAATATAATTACAATGTTATTATTAAAAAAGATATAATTTAATCATTCAAAATAAATTATAAAGCATATTTAGATGCTTTTTAAACCATAGTTTATGTCAAATTACAAAAATAAATTCCTAATAACAAGTATAAATGTCAAAAATGGCTATCTATGATGTGCTATTGTGTAGGTGAACAATAACTTATAATCATTGATAAATAAAGGCATTACTATAAATGATTATCGCTAAATCTTAACATTTATATTAAAATCATTATAAACAGTAAATTGCAGACTAGCTAAATCTTAACATTTATATTATAATCGTAATAAATAAGTAAATTACAAAGTCAAGTTTTCAAGTTAAATTAGAAATATCATTCACCCCATTTACTACCCGGACAATATAAATTAAGTAGCTATAAAAGTCTAAAGGCATCAATTTGTGATACGCATCAAGACACTTACCTCATAACTATATCACATTTCCAATGATTAAGAAAATAATAAAAATCAACTAAATTACAACCTTATTTTAAATTATTATTATTAATTATGAAGGAATTAAAATGTGAGTAGATTTATAGAAAAACATGCAACGAGATTCTTAATCATGGAGATTCACCCCAAATTTATCATGTATATTTTTAACCTATAAATAAGCATTGCCATCATAATTCATTTCACACTGCAAATCATATATATATATATATATAATATATATATATATAATATATATATAGATTATATATATATATATATATATATATATATATATAAATATATATATATATATATATATATAAATATATTATAATACTAGAATATATATATATATATATATATATATATATATATATATATATATATAGAGAGAGAGAGAGAGAGAGAGAGAGAGAGAGAGAGAGAGATAATGAAAAAGTACGAAGAACATTACTGCTTTTCAAATTAATCTCAAGCCTCTCACTATGTCTAGTGCTAAAAATATTCCTTGAATACCACTAAGGTTAAATCCCTACTATTAGCCTATTAAATTTTGGGGATTAAACTAAAATTATAAAAGACTTATTCCAAAATAGACCCACCTATTGGGATGACTAGATGAACAATTGCTTAACAAAAGTGACAAGACCATCACCATCAACATAATATTAAAACAAATATTATACAAGGAAAAGTAGCAAGGTCGCAAAATCTATGGTAGGATGATTATATTCAAGATAAAAGGAGAGAAATTTTAGCATCAGTGATCTCGCAGAGATAAATATGTTTTCGAAGATAGAACTATTTCTAAAAAGAACTCTCTAACAAAGATATTTAGTGAGAGAATTCCATATAACTTCGAGGGAGTATTTGGTTTGATGGGAGCCCATAAAGGATTTATGCCATAATGAGATTTTTTTTTTTGGATATTTGGAGGCCAATGGGTTCTAGGGAAAGAGGACTAATGGCAGTGTCCCACACCAACATTATCTATGGAATAGAAAGAAGAAGACAAGGAATTGATTCCTCAAATTCCTCACAAAGTGGACATCTTGAATGACTAACTATGCCACACTTTTGAATATTTTTTGAAGCTAAATTTCTTTTATGCCTTAGGAGCCAACAAAAGGTGTTTACCTATGGAATTTCATCTACCCTCTAGATATTGTTGTATATAATGGATTTCAGAGGAACCTCAGAATTGAAAAGAATATTATTATAGCCTTCTCTAATAGAGTAGAAGGAAGATTTCCAACCCATCTTATCTATTGCAGATTGGATGAGCGGAGCATATATAACATGTTCTCTTTTCATAATTTCTCCAGTTGGTTTTAGAATGTCAAGGACATCATCCAACTTCTAGCCTTTCCAAAGTCTTGCAACATCCTAATCCATAAAATGGGCTACGGTCACTATACTTGCCTAGCTCAGGTGCTCCATCAAGGGTCGAATGTTCTCATCTTGGCACAATGGAAGGCGCCTAAAAGTGAGTCTTCCTAAAGGTTTATTTTATTCACACTGCATGGAATCAGAAAAATATGGTCGTTTATTAATGAGGACATCAAAGCAACCAGTTTCCAGATCAGAGATCCTTTGCTTACTGTCCCATTCGTAGAATGATTATCATTTGCTTGTAGATACTTTGCTTGTAGGACTTGTGGCCACCACAAGTCAGGCTCAGTTTTAAGCTTCCAATATAGCTTCCCCCCCATCGCAATATTAAACAAAGAGGTATCCAAAAAACCTAATCCATCATGCATATTCAGAGCTCGGATAGAGAGCCAATTTACTAAATCAATATTTTTGGTGTCTGATTTGCCCCCTTCCTACATAATTTATTTGAGGTAGACTCCCATTTGGTGCAGAACATATTTGGGAACTAGAAGGGAAAATAATTGATATATGGGGATGACTCAAAGGACCTCTTTAAATATGACCATTCTTCTTGCAACATTGACACAACAAACTCCCTATCTCTCCAATGTACTTTTAATCTTGTCTAGAATGTGCTCCCATTATTTGAGGGACATTTTTTGAGGTATATTGGAATGTATACATATTAGAACTCTTGCCAACCTCCAACGACTTTATATCCTAAAATGTTTCCAATTTTCCTCTGCTTATGTGTAGATGTATTCCATGTGAAGATATGACTTTTGAAAACATTTGTTAAACCCCTAGAAGTAGAGAGGAATCTATCCAATACCATTTGAAATATGTTTGCAATCAACAGAGAGGCTGCCCCTAGTAGAATAGTATCATTCGTAAATTGAACACTATGGCATTCAGATTCAGGGCCTGAAGACTGTGGGCCCTATCCATTCTTGAGAGGAGTTTTTTCAGGAGCCAGTGCATATTTGGGTTGTTGTTTATTTGATCATTTTTTCCTTTTGGATTGCTTCCATTGATCATTTTGTTTTTCTTGTTGTTCCCGATATACTTGCATTTTTGGGAATTCTTTGGAAATGTACTCATATTCATGCCATACTTTGTATTTAAAAGGTAGTTGGTCGTAGTCCACTTCCTACACATGAGTCTAGTTATCCATACAAAAATTGATTCCACTGAAATTCCTTCATCTTGATCTACCTCCATAGATCTTCTTGCACAGGGAAAGAGTCCATCTCTCGGTTCTACACAGTCAACATAATTTCCTAATGAAATTCCAATCAGTTTGAACATAGCGTCATTCCAACAATGGGGAGGAAAGTAGGGGAGTTTAACCAAAATGATATTGTGATAGGGATATCACATTCCACATTTAAATTAGGTTTCCAATGATCAAGGTAGAAAAATTAGGCTCGCATATAATATGGTCCACTTTTGAATATCAGATCCCGATCGAATTTGTTCTCAAAATAAAAAGTAAACAAGCCCTTATTGCAAAAGGAGGAAACAACCTCATCTGAGATTAGAGGCTTCCAATTCTTCTCAATCTAGGTCCAAATAGTGTGGGGTGAGCGCCATATTCCCCAGAACTGACTAGTCAGGCCATGATATGCAAGTTGGAGTGCTCAGATTTGGGCTTCAGGGGAATTGATCTCCACTTTTGGGATGTCATCTGGCTTTTTCACAAAGTGGGAGGGACTAAAATTTTGAAATTTGGGGCCATTGGAAACTACGGAGTTAAATGTTGTGATCTCCTTCCCAAAGGGGGTTTTATGGGCCAGCTCAACCAAGGATCATGAAAAACCAAGAACTTGACAAGTAACTAGAGCAATTAGAACTTAAAAAGAGAATGTTGAGGGCAGATATTACCTATGCAAAAAATCGCGATCATGGGACATGATAGAATGCTCAGGCACACAAGCTGAAGCCATTAGCTATAATCATACCCTCCATCACTTTTGTAACAAAAAAAAACCATATTTTTTAGTAATTTAAAACTAAATATAAAATAAATAAAACCCCCAAAAAAGTAAAAAATAAAAGGAAAATATATATATATATATATATATAATTACTTTTAACGAGAAATGCTAAAACATTGTTTTCAATTAAACCCATTTATTATATAAGAATATAATTACCATTGATAATCCTTGAAACAATGTGCATATTTCCAAAGAGCTCATTGTGTTTAAGTTTGCATGTGTGATAAAATATCCATAATGCTATACATTGTCCAAGTCAGTTTGGATTGGGAATTCTTATCAAAATCTTGCATAGTAACTTTTTTATTTTATTTTTATTTGAGATTTTCTAGAGCATGATTTTATTATTTTTCAAGGGTTATGCATTTTCTATGAATTATTGTTATTTTATTATTATTATTTTGAAATGCAATTCACATTTAAGTAATCTCAAGTTAAATGGACATTATGGATTCTTGTGCATAAATTTGTTGGAAGAGTGTCTCTCCATTACTACTCTTAGTTGTATTTCAATATATATATATATATAGATATATAATATATATAATATATATATATATATATTCTTTAGACATGAATAAGTGTATGTATCAATACTTGATTTCCCTATTTTCCTGGTAAAGTTATTACATTAAAACAAGAGACTTTGCTCTTTTTGGCATAGTTATTATGAGCCAACACCTTGTATACTTCTCTCACCGAATTATGCATAGTTAATTACTTTTTTTTTGTAAGCTTTGGTAGGACTCTCCGATTTTCATGTCCATTACACACCCCGCTGCGGGGGAAGGGTAGCCCAAGATTTGAACCCAAGAATTCCGGTTCGGTGAGACTTCATTTCCACGGCCACTGCCACTTGAGCTACCCCATGTGGACATGCATAGTTAATTACTTGCTAAAATCCTTATGGATAATTTATTTAACAGAGTAGTGTACTTCTCATCCCCTGCTCTTGTTTACCACAATCTTCAACCAATTCATTTTATTCAAGATATACTTATGTTCCTTAGTCTTTTACTTCTTCCAACAATTGCATTGTAGTAGGTGACAATTTATCTCCTATCTACACTTAGATATACTCTCCTTTATCAAGAGATCTAGTAGATATTTTATCATTAATGTATTCTTCACTTTACATAGTAACTTTGTTAATTGTGGGTTGGACCATAGGCCTTTAAGTTCTATAGATCATTTGACAAAACTAATTTAACTGTTTCTACAAAATACCTTTAGATATTTTTTGCAAAATACCTACAACTATGGCTTGACACTTAGGCCTCACATTTGAACCTACAAATATGATACCACATGTAACATACCTCAATTTCACCTAATTTTATTTTTCTTTTCCTTAACATTATTATTATTGTACATACATATTTATCACAAATTTCTTCACTTCCCAATATACACTGTTATTTCTTTAACATTCCCATTGTTGTACTTACATCATGATCAAATGATTTATCACTTTCTGTAAGAATTATTATTGGGTTCAAGGTGGATTCCACCTGGTCATTATTTGGAGTATTTAGACTCACCGCTGACAGGTTTGTTTCACAAGACATTAATGTGATTACACCTATGTGTTATTGATCATTTTAACTCCTTGTGTCTTTTACTTCAATTGACTAAGAATTTGTTTCCTTATAGGAATATGGCCAATTTCTAGTTGAAGGGTCTTATCCATGAGTATTGGTATCCATTGATTCTTCACATATACTAATCTTGACTCAATTTTCATATGTTATATAATTTAACAAGTACCATGGTGCTTAAGCTAGATATCCACTTATACAATATTATCTCCTTTGAAACTACTCTACACCTTGGTATCATTCGTAATGATTGTGGGTGTGGGATGGTTTTATTATTTTCTTGGTTACTAATACACATGGCTCATAAACAAAGTTCATGTTAGGGCTTACCATGTGAATTTCACATGGAGCGCCAATCGCATGCATTTCTATGATCATGATCTAATTTTGAGATCCAATGATGGACAAAAATAGGGTTTGTTAGTGACTAACCCTCCCTTTTGAATTCGTTTTCTTAATGTTTTATTTGGTTTCCTCTGGTGATCAGAGTGTTGCACCACCTGGTATGACTGTCATTGCTTAATGTCAATTTTTACTTGAAATTTATATAAATTCACCTCGAATGTTACTCCAGGTCTTACGTTGTTCCGCCTTTTGTATTTCTTTAGGTAATGTAAGACTTGGTTCCAGTTTAGGTTGTTATTTCCATTTAACTATTTCCTATGTGTATGATTTATTACTCTACTTCACATTTTTATAGTGGCGCTGACCAATTGTTTATATTGCTCCTTCAATTTACTAAGATAACTATAGAGGAAATATTGAATAAATTATACAATTCTTAGGTACCGATTCTCTTATTTATCTGGGCTTTGATTTTCGTAAATTCGAGTATTGTAATTTGAAAATGTTTCTTCCAGTTTAGATTTCATTCCTTCGAGATACCAGAGTACCCTAGTTTTCTTAGCCATGTCGAATTGGTAGGTCAACTTGGTATAAATTAAAGGGTAAAAGTATTATTTGATCTAAATTCACTTAGCATTGTCGATACTTTCTATGGAAGGAGGTATGAAATATGGTGCTTTATCAAACCCTAAGTATGCATGAAAGGGTTCGACCCTTCTAAGGAAGGATATGGGCTTTGTTCTTTCCAGTCTAGTAGTTTGTAGTGGGATTCTTGTAGTCTTGTGGAAGAATATGGATACAAGGCCCTTCTCTCGCATTATATTTCTAAAGGGGCAGTTGCTAAGGCGAAAATCATTTTCTCCATTTTTCTAAGAAAATTTCCTTACTAATTGGGGTTTTTCTCGATTTGTTATTGCACTGGTTATTAAGAGTAATAATCATGTTCTTTATTTTGCGACATTTACGGCTAAGGCTCAAAATGTCGTTTTACTAATTTTTAAAGTTTCATTTCGATATAGGCTTATGTTCTCATTTAAAACACCCAATTATTCCCATGATTACAAATTTCGTTATATACTTTTGTAGTTCCAAGGGTAGCATGGTCTCACTTCTACTAAGGTAAAGAGTTTCTCCTTTATCATAGTTTATTTTATGTTTCGGGTGTGCTACAAAGACATATCTTGACTCGATTTAGATTTCTTCCTCAAACTCTATTGGGTCCCTATAATACTAGTGATTACCCCATTACTATTGTAGTTTCATCCCTTATTAATATTGTTGTGCCCCTATTGTCCTCATATTGATATTACTGTGCCCCATAGAATCCCTCTATTGTTATTTTTGTGGCTTTATATTATTATTGTTAGGTCGGCTGGGTTATATTTTGACTCCTTAGACTCCTATATATAGAAAGGAGCTTTTGTCATTTGAATCATCCAAGAATTGTTCATTTATGTAATGTAAAGGAGGTTTCCCCCTCGAAGAGGCTGAATTCTAAGGTGTTGATCTATCCATTATTTCTTTTTTGAGTTGGTTTCATAACATTTGGTATTAGAGGTTTCGATTCTAGGGTTTCGCTGCACCAAACAGGTCGTCGTGGCATTTTCGCTAGATCTTTTTTTCTACGACGTTTCAAAAGATGAAAAGAATCCCATTTTAGAGGAAATCGTGCTGAACCTCGGGTCTGAATTTCAGAGCTTTTCACGCTATATTTGCAGAGATATGATCTAAGGAAGTTGGTCTTTGTGCAGACTCATGAATTACATTCCAAATAGGTGACCTTGGGAAAATCGCCATGACTTTCTCTCTGACCATCCGATTGAAATTTTGTAAGAAGGTACAAAAATAGGATGGAATGTAGTTTATTGTACATATTTTTTGGAGTAAAAAGTTGAAACAGTGACTTGTGGCACACCGTACAAGTTCGCTCTACTGAACTAGTCTATAACCATGTCACTGTGGGAGATTTCACATAACTCTTCCTTGGAGAAGCCAATTCGGATTAGACTGGTGGTATTGAAAAGAGGACACAATGGGCTACTGCAGGAGGAAATTTCAGAACTGGATGATCTGGAAGTACAGAGATACATCAAAGGCAATATCAAGCTCCTACAAAGTGAAAAAAGATATGTAGATTCTTTCAAATTTTTGCTTAAGCCTGGTTTGAAAATTTATTTTGAAGGAATTCAAAGGGCGTATTAGAGAATTATTATCAGTAACTGATGCCGCAAGGAAAGAAAATGAAAACACCTGGTAAGAAACCTGAAAGCTCTAACATGACTCATGAAGAAGAGGAAGAAATGCTACATGATATATCAAAATTACAGGATAAAGTGCAACAAATGTCACTCTCACAAAAGCTAACAAAAGCTAAGATAAATGACATGGAATCTAAGATAAAGGACATGGAAGCTAAGATGGACAATTTGAAGATAGATATGAAGACAGCTTTGAAGAGAGACATGGCAGATTTGAGGATAGATTTGAAGACAGACATGGCAAATTTGAAGATAGATTTGACAAATTTTCTACAAGAAATACTTACTAATGGTGAAAAGGTAGTAAAGGAAACTCATGATGCGAACAAAAGAAATGTTAATCATGATTTCATAGACTCTAATGTGGGATCTAAGACCCACCATATTCCAAAAATCGATATGAGGGATTTTGATGGCAAGGATCCCGCAACATGGATATTACAGATGGAGCAATTTTTCGATCTCAATAATGTGCAAAACACACAAAAGGTACATATTGCAACTTTATATTTGGAACCAAATTAGTTTGTATGGTATGAATGGATTTTCTCTCGTAAACAAATTATCACTTGGGCAACTTTTACGGAAGAATTGATAGCACATTATGAGGATAGAAAAGCCAACACTTTTTTAGCCAGTTGATAAGTCTCAAACCAAAGGGTTCAATAATGGAGCACATTGAGGAGCTCCAAAAATTGAACATAAGGGTAAAAAATATTCCAGAGGAGCATAGGATTGATGTGTTCATAGGGACATTAAAGGATAATATCCAACATGATGTTCGCCTTTAGGAACCTGATTCATTAGAAAAGGCATTCAGGTTAGCAAGAAAAATGGAAACCAAGATTATGGGAACCAGGAAGCATACCACTCACAACTACAAAGATGGAAGTGTTGTTGCCCCTAGTCTTCCACAACCTATAAGGTTGACACCACAACAATTGGAAGAAAAAA
>APFE030584212.1:0-14478 GCA_000404065.3 Pinus taeda
GCTCCGCCCCCCCTCTAACCCCCCGGTTCACTACGTAGGTTAGTCGTGGAAAGAATATAACACAACCCAACAATCTCAGGTTCCAATGTGTGAGAATTTCCCTAAGAAAATTATAGGGTAATTTACCAAATCATCAAAGATTATCTCCATGGGATTCCATAGGATTTCCAACCCTCTCGCACTCCCACGATCATCCAATGCCATGACCTCATAATGAGGCTTGAAACCTTTGAAAATTTCCTACATTCGGTCTTCTACTACCTTAGTTTCTGGTATTAACATGATGCTCAGTCATTCTTGTTTGACCCTTTCATTGAGATACCTTTGCTTACCTTGGCTGTTGAGGCCTCTCATATTCTAGGAGATGATTATCACTGGGAAGACTCATTAATTTGGTGGAAGACCGCTAATATCAGTACCTCTCTTCCTAAGTTAACTAGTAAATTTCCCACCATTTGGATTGATTCCTGCAAATTCCTTCTTCCTCTCCTATTTTCCCTTTTACCCTGTATGTTATGGTCGAGGCCCGTTGGAACTTGGGAACCCTAACTTCCTTGTAGA
Organism: Pinus taeda; assembly: GCA_000404065.3. NCBI lineage: Eukaryota > Viridiplantae > Streptophyta > Pinopsida > Pinales > Pinaceae > Pinus > Pinus taeda. The sequence goes on from APFE030584212.1 coordinate 562, forward strand.
TCCCTAGTTTCTTGGCTTTGCTTATCCTGATACTTCTGGAATGTATCTCGGTACAATGTCTTTTGGTCCTCTAGTATGAGATGTTCATCGAAATTTTTCCATTCGTTTAGTAGTCATTTAAGAACAATTTTTTCAATGCTCAGCTCATCTCTTACTCCGTCGATTTCCATGGCCTCTTGACCTTTTTCCCTTTCTTCTTCCTCTTGATCTGTCGGCTCTTCTTGAGATTTTCATTTTTTTTTATTATTTCCTTTGGGCGTGGACCTTCCACCCTCATTGTATGCCTTTTGGACTCATTCGTTCGACTATTCACATACCTCTGTCAACACTTCATACCTATTGTTTCTACCTTGATTCTTCTATTGCATTTTCTAGGTACTGGTATGATTTTCATTTTTATTCTTCTTTTTATTGGTGACAACTTGGAAACCCTCATTCTCATCCTGAGTCTTAGGTTTTCCTTATGGTCTTCTTGTATCATTGTACATGTTTTATTCTAAGGGAATTCTTAGAACAAATGTCCATATTCATGTCATTTCTGACACTATAAAGGTATATGCTCATAATACAGGGGTTGCTACCATACTTCATCTTGATATTCCAACTCAATATGCTAAGGAAAAGACTCAGTGATATTTATATAGACACATATCCTTGCGAATGGGCTATAGCACCCCCTTCTCATAGAGTCAACCACTTTGAAAAATAGAGGTATGGAGTTTCCAATTCCCTCAAGAATCTCTGGATCCCAAAAATTGACTAGAAGGGAAAAGAAATGAACCCATACTTGGGCTGCCATAAAATTTTCGTGATCTGGGTTATAGAATTCCTCCCAGAATTGCATAAATAAGTCCACATTATAGAAGAAATATGTCCCATTTTCAAAAACCCTCTTTATCCTCAAGGTTGGTGAAGATCACAGTAAGAAATCCTCTGGCTCCAAGCTTTAAATCAATATGACCTTTTGGTTTCCATTGACAAGATCCTTCTCTAATGGCCAAATCCCTATAAATTTACATATTAAGGCAAGATCTTTCATATATTTGTGGTATTATTCTATTTTGTTGTTAGGAATCACGAATCTCGACTTCTTCGCCACTCTTGATAAGTGTTGGCCCATGATATGTGCCTACCATTGTGCCCCCATCATAGGGTTTCCATTGTCATCGCCTTCTTGATTTTTACCCCCAGGTGAGGCACCCTTGGCACTTGATTCTCTAGCCACTACTTTACCATAGGAGGGGGTCTCCCCCCCCAGCTGGCCCGCCCATCAATCTACTAGCGACCACTAATTAGAGAAGGATCATGGATCAAGTAATTCAGATTTGATGCAGATTTTCAGAAATATTTAGAGATGATGGGACAAAACCCTAGCAGAGTGATCATTCTCCATTATATTTCACAATTTAGTTTTAAATCATGATGCAATATTTATATTTTCACTTTTCAGTGCCAAGAAGATATATAATTATTATATTTTTAAAATGATATAATATACAATAATTTTTTGAATATCCATGTTAACTATATATTTCAATATCAATTATGTATGTGTGTGTGTGTGTTTGTTTGTATAAATAAAAATTTATTTTAATGTTGATTAATAATAAAAATATTTTATTGAAGAAGTAAACAAAATCAATTAATTCCCAACAAAAATAATAAAGAGGGAAATGCGTAATTCATTCAATTCTTAATTATAAAATTAATATGTGACATTTAAATAATATTAATAAAAAATTCAAATTTATAAGTAAATATTACAGTGTCTGTATTTACTAAAATATTTGAATGTCATATATATATATATATATATATATATATATATATATATATATATATATATATATATAATATATATATATATATTTAAAGCAATTAAAAAATGAATTATTATGGTTAAAACATTTTAAGTAGTTTCACTATTCTACATTTTTATCTTTTTCATATATGGTTTTTAGTCATTTAAACTTTAGCAAATATTTGTTGAAATAGTAAGTTTTGTAAGTTTAAATTGTGTAATGTCCACAATCCAAGTGGTCAAGAGGATTCATTTAAGGAATTGAATCCATTTATGTTTAAAAATACAATTTAATATATATATATATATCGAATATGTGTCTAGAGAGATCAAATTTTGTGAGGTGCTAAACTTTGTTTCATGTTCTTCACTATGAAAGAGATTTGCACCTCAATATATTTGATCTCTCTTGGCACTCGCTAGATATATGGATAAGATGGATCTACATTGGTATACTATAAAAATAAATAAATAAATAAATAAAATGAATACGAGTCTTATTCAATAAGTGTCTGTGATGTAGTCATCATTATATGAGTGTTTTTTTTCCTTGTAAATTTCTCCAATTTCTATAACTCGTTAATGTAATTCCCAAATAATGTGAGATATAAGGAAGAACCTTTATTTAACCCCACCAGTACACTTCATGAAGTCATAAAAGCCTTGATGTGTGGATGCCATTTTATGGTTGTCTCATAGGGCCTTGAGACAACCCTAATGAGATAATCAAGAAGACCAATGTTATGAAATGTATGGGACCATAATGCCCTTAGAACTAAGGCAATAACATTTCAAAAATATACATAATCACAAAAAATCTTGATAAGATCACATCTTAGACTCCTCAATAATGACACTAAATGTGAAAATGTGATCCATTGTTTGATAGTTGTTTCGTAACCTTTCTTTCCCCAAGGACTAATGAGTATGCCCCCTAAAACTAATTCAATATCCACATATTTGGAATCATCACATAAGGTTTGGAAAAAGTGTGCCCTATCATGATGGCCTTATATTTGTTTAAATCAAGGTGTTGATGTTTTCTAACCATGATGACAAGTAGAAGGAAACCACCTAATAGAAACCAACAATGTGGGTTAGAGTGATTTGTAAATGTGAGACTCATAACTCTCACATCTCATCATTATAGATCTTCTCTTGAAATGGAACTTGGTCTCTATTCCTTAAATTGTATAGATATTCATGTTTTTAGAAGTGGTTTCAAGGATTATATTCCTAATGCAATTTTAAGTTCTTGAGTGACATAACATGTACAGAAACCAATGTTGTAATTTAATTTATAATGCTTATTTTATTTGTTACAGTGTTAGGATGGATGCCTAAACAAATAACCAGTGATTCATAATATACAAATTAACATTTAATTTACATTACCAATTGAAATAAACAATGAACTAATATATTAGTGATCCAAATGTAAAATGGAATCCACCTATGGAATTTACCCATGGTATTGTAAGTGACATCCACCCATGGTACTCATCCACCCATGGTAGTCATCCAACCATTGTATTGTAAGTGACATCCACCCAAGGTATTCATTCACCCATGGTATTTTCCCATGGTATTGTAAGTGGCATCCACCCATGGTATTGTGACATCCACCCATGGTATTTACCCACCCATGGAATATACAATGAGTTTTGGTCTAACAACAATCATGATTCCCAACAAGTGGAATCAAAGCCAAGTTACAATTCCATGGGAATGAGGGTTTAATGCATATTTCAGTTTCAAATTTTTGCATAAATATTCAACAAACTTTAGGCATTTGCTACGACCTCCACAAAGCACTTTCTTGGGCAAAGCGGGAAGAATATTTTCTTTTTTTTTCATTTTTTTGCAGGATTTTTTTTGGAAACGATTTTGTAGATCATATTTGAAAATTTTGGTGAAAATTTTACCAAAACAAATAACATATATGGATTCCTTGCGAAAACATACCCAAATTCAAAAAAAAATCGACCAAATCAGAGTATGGATGAGGGAGATATTGTTGATTTAAAATCAACAATATTGCAGAATTTTTTCAGACGGCAATTCATGGATGACAACTCTCCTATCATTTTTCGCAGTTTTTTTGTAGAATTTCATAAAAATGTTTATATATCTGAGCTCCTATAAAAAATATCATTCAATTTCGAAAAAAAATCGGTCATATGGGAATTCGAATGAGGGAGATATCGTTGATTTAAAATTAACTATTTTTTTCAGAATTTTTGAGATGACAGAATAGTTGTAGTGCGAATCTGAGTTTCCAAAGTGTCTAGATAGGGATTTCAAACACATGGTAAGATGAAGAATGGTCATTCTGTTTCCAAAAACAAGCGATAATAAAGATTCTAAGTTATATTGACCAATTTATGTCCATTTTAAATCTAGAGCAGCATTTTGAGCAGGTTCCCTTTGGAGACGTGCCCTCTCACCCCACTTTAGTAGGCACCTGCCTCACATTCATCAGTTTCAGCATAGCAGTATCTGGCTTGGGTTATTTAGATACATTCCCTCCCACCCCAGGCTAAGTAGGTGCCTACTACTTTATCAACAGTCAGCCTCACGGTTATGGTTCAACTGCAAAAAATCATTGTCATCGAAGTCCATTTGTTACGCTGCACACTGTTAGCATCATAGTTGGTCACAAGCATTAAAGGGTATCTCTATCCTCGGATCTTTGTTTTTCATGGTTATGGGTCATCCACAAACCCACACTTCATCGAAGTCCATTTTCTAGGTCGCACATTGTTAGTATCATAGCTGGTCAGAAGAATTACAGGGAATCTCTATCCTCGGGTCTTCATTCATCATGGTTATGTGTTAATCACACAAAACCCTTCTCTCCAGTGGCTCTTCATATTCAACAAAGGCTTCACAGGAAGGAACTTCACGTAATGGGGACCATTGCTTCTTAAGGAGGCAGGAATGATCCGAATGGAAAATGGCATCCACCTATGGTATTCATCCACCCGTGCTATTCATTGACCCATGGAATTCACCCATGGTATTGTAAGTGGCATCCACCCATGGTATTCATTCACACATGGTATTTACCCACCCATGGAATTTACCTGTGGTATTGTAACAAAAAAAGGCTATAAGTAACAAGTCGGATTTCTTAAAATGACAGATTGTCTACCACAATTTAGCCTTTATAGTTATTATCTGTTTTAATAAAATTAAAATAAAAAACTTTGTGGTTTTTTGTATTGGGTGTTCTCCTCTTTTTCTTTTGCCATTTCAATTTTTTAGATCTTGGGGGCCTCCCCCAAGACCCATTTCAATCTTTTAGATCTTGGGGGCCTCCCCCAAGATCCAGATCAACTAGAATATGCAAAAACAATTCAAGAAATTATAAATTTGTTACTTAAATGTTTCTACTAAAGATAAAGCACACCACATATATGAGAGTATTCCAACCTAACATTCAATTTGTATCTATCTATAATAGTTCAAGCACTCTAAACAGTAACAACTATTTTAAGCACTATACTTTCAAGTGTTAATTTATATAAAGAAACATATTTGAGTAAACTTTGTGATTGTAATTATCAAATAACACACTCATTAAATAATCATATCCCATATAAATGCACTTACAAATAAATTTATTAGTTTGATTGCAAAAATTCACTTAAAAGTATGAGTCAAGTGTGTGTGGAATTCAATTATATTGTTATGGCATAATATATATCATAAACTAATTCCTTTAGTGAATTGGTAGAGGAATGATTGATTGGGTCTTTGACACTTTGTACGCCAATGAAACAACCACTGGGAAATTACTACTAATGGTCTGGATAGTTTGATACTTTGAGTGGATAAACACTACACTTTATTTACAATCTAGCAATCCACCAAAACATTTATTTCTTCACCATTAATACAAATAAGGTCTCTTCACTTCAACTCATTGTCACCCCAACCCTCTTATGTGGATAGTACAAGGATGATACCATATTTCTTTAAAAAATCACATATTTACTAATGATTTTCTCCATCACATCATAACCCAACTGAAAACCAATACAATATAAATATACATATTTAATCACATGTGAGTCTCTAAATAGAATTTAGCATGGGCTATAAGTTCAATTCATTACAAACATAATTACTTGTGGAAGTTAATGAGATGCACAAGGTAAGAATTCTCTTTCCAAAATGTTTCACCATTAAAAAAAAAAAACCCTTAAAAAATAACATTCTCGGAAATAAAACAAGATGAAAAAGTCCATGGTAACCAAGTATAATTGTCAAATGGATTATCTGCAAATGTTGTAGAATTCCCATGAATTCCCTCAAAAGCCCAACTATTTGAGAAGGGGACAAGACACTAAAAAGTAGTAATTTGATTTAGAAACTAGTTCTAAGACTAGAAATGTTTGGTAATAAAAAATCAGTTACCTTTTCCATCAATTTCTTTTAGGCTCTAAATGAATGCTCTGGAGTTCTCAACTATTGTGGAAAATGGGGACAAGCATAAGAGAGTAATTCTAGATAGCATGTGAAACTTTTATTTAGTATAATTAACTCATTAATATATTAGAATGCATCAATTAGTGATAACTATCCAAGTACATGACATTCAACAATCTATATAGGAAATAAATGCATCATATAAATGGAGATGTTTATCTTGGAAACCTTAACAAAAAATAGACATTTAAATGGCCTTGATTAGTGTTTATTCTTAAAAAATGCAAGATTACAACATATTCTCATGGATATTTGGACCATTTAGAAATTTACCTAGCCAACATTTTCTTCTACATCCTCTTCCACTTTGCTAAAAAAACCCTTTTGCATTGATCTATTAAATGATGTATTCAAGAATGGGATTAGATGGGTTTCTTGAAGGCCAATCACCCTTGTCCTTTCATTTCCCATTTACCAATGTTCTTATGTCCCACTTCATATTTTACTAAAAGCATTCCACATGAAAGTTCCTCTCACTCTTGTCTTCTTGTATTTTTCTCTTGGATTGTCTTTATTCAACCCTCAAGTTTTTCAATTTCTTGTATAAATTGAGTCTCATTAACCACTCATTTCTTTTTATGATCCATTTTCACAAGGGCTTCACTCAATGAACCTTTGACATAGTGTGTGCATTCATGTAATATTAAACAATACCCTTAATTTGCTATATATTGGAAAATACCTCCAAAAATCACTTTATTGAAACCCATACTAATATGAACCCAGTACACCTTCCCAATTTAAAAAACCCCTACTTTCACTAGATATTGTAGGTATCCATTCTTTCATTAACGTTTTTTATACCCCTTTATATTTTTTCAATAAGTTTGACCTCCATTTTTATACACAACATATGAAAACCATTTACCCCCTATTGCATACACAATGTATCATGTCATTTTTTCCTCAATATATATCCCCCAATATGAAAGCACATGGTATGTCATTTCTCCCAAAGTGAAGCCCTTGTGTCCATTTTAGATTGCACCTCTTCATTGAGAGGATTTTTTGTCTTCAAAATCTTCTAAGGAAACCAAATTAAGATCCATTTTAGATCACACCTATCCATTTAGAGGCTTTTAGGTCTTTAAAAATTAGAAGGAGATCCAACTCCTTTATCAATATGTATTTTATTTTCTTCTTTGGAACATGGCTATAAACTCTAGATGTTATCTATAGATACAGATTTAGATCTTTGGTTTGGATCTCAATTTTCGCTTCCAAAATTGGTTTCACATAAGGTTATGGCTCTAGTTTCTAGTTTCAATTGTTCTAAAACATTGAATCCTACTCATTGATCCTCTATTGTGAACACCATACTTTATAATTTTAACAATATTTTGCTTTCATTAATTAGAATCCATTTTCATCTTTAGGATGGAAGTATATTTATTCTTATACTTGGAGATTATTTGTGCAATAACAAACAAAAACCTAGATGACCTCTCGCACCACTATAAATTCCCAAATAATTTATGCTCCTTGGAATAGAAATGCAAGAAGCTCTTCATTCGCTTTACTCTTTTCTCTCCACATTTTTCTCTTATATATACAATTCCTAGGATGAAGCTAATGTTGTTACATCAATCAACAACTTAAGCCATCAATTTAGTAATTACATATACCATGAATTATCTAACAAGTAGAGAAAATAAGTTATGATGTTAATCTAGGCTGTAACTATTGTTCCACATAACTCACATGAATACATTCAAGAATATAGTAAAGGAATTGTATGTATAGAACATTTTTTTCTTCATACACTATTATTAATTTTCAAAGAAACCTCCAACATCAATTACCTCCATAAAATGATCTTTGACACATCTCCAAGAAGAGAAACGTATGGTGTAATGTTGAAGGAAAAATTGAATTAGGGTTTTCCATGATGAAATGGAAAAGATGACCCCATGTGTTACAAAAAAAATCCCAAACAAGTTCTACTCCTTGGGCTAGAAATGCAAGGAAATATTCATTCCCTTCACTCTTTTCTCTTCACATTCTTCTCTAGGTCGTGTGGTTCCCCAAAAGAAGCTAATGAAACTTCCAAAAATTATCTTCCCAAAGTATGTTCATCTTACAATGCTATCAAAATCTCCCATTACTACATATATTTCTTGACATTAAGATTTTCTTTATCTGCGTTTGAATTTGTTGTTGGATTTGGGAAGCCTTCTTGCCTTACTTCCTCTAAAAACAATTGGCCTTATGGCATGTGACTTATTTATCCCAACAAGAAGCTTCAATATGACCTTTATTTCCATGGAAGGAACATAATTTATAATAGAAATAGCTAGAAACTCTATGAATATTCTTGCAACAATAATAGAAAAGGATTGTCTTATTTCATGCATACATCTTGTTATTTTTCTTCTTGTTTTGGATGATTGGTTTGTTTCTTCATCTAAGTGATAGTGCAAATCGACTCTCTAAACTTTCCTCATAACTTTCCTTATACAATCCAACATAAGAAGGATGGAGTAGTGCTATGTTTCCATATACCTTAGTTGTTTCCCTTTCTTCTAATGATAAGGACAAATCTACCACATATTTTCCTTCACAAAAATTACCTTTGTGGAAAACCTTTTCTCTATGCCACCAAAACCTAGGACTTCATACTTCGCTCTCAATTCAATGACAGTGGGGCTTAAAATTCCTTGAATTCTCTTGCTTTTCCCCTGGTTATCATATCCTATATGTCTCAATGCATTGGAACTCCCCACCGCCCCCCCAACCCACGAAATATAATTACTAGGAAATCCACCCAAACACTTCTCCTCATTTTGAGAATGGTACCCAAGGTGAATTTGCTAGTTGCAGTTTTGTAAACTAACCCAATGAGGACATTAAGTGAGGTCCAAAAATACCATAGGGGTGGATAACCTAATAAATTTACCCCATGACCTTATCATAACACTCATAAGCTCAAGATTACCAACCACATTATTTTTTTCTATAATATATATCTCAAGAAACCCCCAAGCACTTCCCCTCATTCTTAGGATGGTACATAGGGTAAACTAAATTATACATGGCTCAGAAACATATCAAAATGTTAATAGTGAGAATAGAACTTGGATATGGAGGATAAAAATCATTCTTTCTAACCACCCAAGCTATATCCAATTAAATTTATAGCTTGGATCCCATGCCTTTGGTATCTTTTTCAAAATCACTAGAGTGCTCTTTAGAAACCCTATGGAGGGCGAACTTACAATGTTGGTCTAATTCACAGTGTTGGATTCTTGAATATAAATAGATTATGCTTATTTCAATGCCTCCTTCACAACCAATTCTTGGAAAAACAAAGGAATCGCCTAAATGAACTTCTCCTCTTTCCAATTATTTAAATAAATTTCCTTCACTCTCAATTGCATGAGCTAAAATTTTCTCTTTTCCCAATCTATCATAACAATGGGACTCTTGGCATTCCACAAAGTAATCCTTTAATAAAGGAAATAATTTTGCATATGTCTCAAGGTCCTTCTCCAATTCTCCTCTTAGATCTACACATTAATGGCTCTTAGGTCTCTCTCTCTCTCTCTCTCTCTCTCTCTCTCTCTCTCTCTCTCTCTCATAAATAAATTTGAAAGCTTGTCTTATCTACTGCAGTATTAGGATGGATTCCCAACCAAATAATTAGTTACACTTAATGTACAAACTTGCACAAAAATTCCATCACTAGCTAAAATAAACAATATAGTCATATATTGGAACATGCAACCACAAATAAAAAACTATAAATATGATGTTTTAAAATACCTATTGAAGGTAATACAAACAACATGTATGTAACTATTCCACCTCATTTTTCAATTGATATTTATCTATATCTACTCAGACACTCTAACAACGACATTTGTTTTGTGATATATATGTGTGTGTGTGTGTGTGTGTGTGTGTGGTAAATGTTGCTAGACATAAATCCATAATAAGCATCAAAACACTTCATCATACATCTCAAGTTGCTACAATTAAAAAAATCATAAGAAATAATTTAAATTATAACTTTACTTAAAATAATAATAAATATAATTGCCTATCACAATGTTATGAATTATTCTAATAAACCATGAGATTCAAGATTCAAATCCCTTGTGGGCCAATATAACAAAAATAATAATTACTATTATTATTATTAACGATAAAAATAATTAATATGTAAGTCAAACAAATATACATTTATAAAAAAACATGTAACAAAATTCTTAACCTTGGAGATTCAACCTCACTTTATCATGGATATTCTTAATCTATAAATAGGGTTTTGTTACAATATCATGGGCCTCTACCATGGCTTATCAACACCACATATTCCAAAAACCATAACTCATTTCATATGTCACTTATTCATATCATATTAATTAAAAGGGAAAAAATGGCATAACTACTTTGGAAAAAATATAATCTTTTGACTTGTGTATACTACTAAGAATATTCTAGGATATTATATGGAGGTTAAATCCCTACCATCCAACTAATACTTATTGATAATTGAATTAAAATTATGGAAGCCTTATTCCAAAATAGAAATTACTATCAACATAAACATACTTAGATGTACTTTGTGGTTGTGATTCTGAAGTTGTTATACTCCTTTAACAATCATATTGCACTTGTATATGTCATTCATAAAAACATTTATTAGTTGTTTTAGGAAGCCCTTGAAAAAGTTTTGAGTCAAGAGTGTGAGGAATTAAATTATATTTTTGTAGAATCATCTACACCATGAACATTGCTCTAGTGGTTAGCATAGGAGTAATCGATTAGGTCTCTAGCATTTAGCAGGTCAATGAAAAAACGACTAGGAAATAACTATTGAGAGTATATGAACATTATGATCAAAATAAAGGAAATAACTATTGAGGGTATACTGAACTTGCAATCCAATGATCCACTCAATTATTTATTAAATTCAATGTCAGCAAAGAGAAGAATGCTTCACTTCAACCCATTGTCATCCTGGCACTCTATGCAAATAGTAAATTAATGATAACATGTGTGTTTGAGTAATCACATGGTTTCCTTCATGACGTCATAACCTAATTAAGGACCACTACAATATCAATCTACATATTTGATCAAATGTGTGTGCTAAAAGGATTTAGTATTAACTATAAGTTCAAGTCACTACACAAAGTAATTGAGGAAGGTAACAAGATGCATAAGGTGAGAACATTCTATTCCCTAATTCACTATGAAAAGTCAATAAATAATGTACCAGGGGATGAAACAGAATGTATCAGAGAATGAAATAAGATGAATAAGTGCATGGAACCAAGTTTAATTTTCAATGAAACAATGTGCAAGTTCTAGAGAATTCCCACAAATTCCCTCAAATGCTCAACAATTTGAGAAGGGGATAAGACTAAAGAATAGTGAATTGTTTTAGAAACTTGATATAAGACTAGAAACATTAGGTGACAACTCAATTACCTCCTCCATCAATTTATTTTAGGCTTTAAAATGACCATTTCCAACTAGCATGTGACACTGTTGTTTAATGGAATTTAGCCATTATTATGTTATAATGTAAAGAATAAAATAACACAACATTTAATAATCATAGAGAAATCAAATGCAAATATGTTTACCTTAAAAATGAACAGGAAAACTGGCATTCAAATGCCTTTTTTCCATGTTTATTCTCTCAAATGTAGGGTTACGATGTAATCTCATTATTTTTTAGGTTAGACTTTCTGAGGCTTCATTCACACACACACACACACACACACACATATTAGCTTTTTATATTAGATAAGGTTGATATGGATATCATCTCTCTAAACATATTTAAGATTTTATTCTTTTGAAGAACTATATAATTTTACATTAAAAGAGTAGGCAAACAAAAGTTTAAGTTCTAGACATGTAACTAGATGATGTACAAATTCCTTATCTTTTTTTACAAAACTCTTATTTTATTTAAGGAAAATAAATTCCATTGTATTTAAAAAATTAGTCTAGATTCATCCTAACTCTGTACCTACCAAGCTTTGAGAGGGATCAAATCTCTTTTACTCTAAACAAGGTATCAACCTTATGAGATTTGATCCCTCTCGGTGTTTGGTAGATTCAAAGTTAAGATGAATGTAGACTGATTTAATTATTAATTTTAATTTTTGTGTAATTTGACTAAGGATTGTTGAAAAATGCAGCAAGAAATTATTCCTTGATTAAATTAAGAAAAATTGAATTTCCACATATCAGACAACTTGGATGATGTTAACTTGTGCGACATGGCTTGTGTCACCCAGTTTACTCAGTAAATTCAAGTTGGAGGAGATAGAGTTCTGTTCAGCATGTGTGATTGTTAATTAGTAGCAATCAAGGTCAATTATCTCAGGTTGTTTTCAATTAAATTACTTCCAAATTTTGGAGGAACTAGTTGAAGGTCAGTTAAGCAATGGGACTTTAGTCAAACTCAATGATCATCTAGTTAACTGATTAATCAACCCAAAATATCTAGTGTGTGCAGAGAATTCGAGTTACCCAATTGAGGTGGAGATTCCAAGGTAGTGTAACATCAATTGTGGACTAGTCTTGAGTGTACATGTGTTACATGCAGTAAGAGGACCAACCTAAAGGAATTGCGTAATCAATTTGAGGAATTTATTAAATAATAGGGGCATAAATTGTCAAGGAACTGCGCAAGAAAATAGAAGTTGAAGCAGAGGAAAATTTTGACTAATTTTGGGTCAGATCCTTTCCGTGAGCAGAGAGATAGGTTATGCACATATAGGGTGTGCTTAGTTGAGCAAAGAAATTGTAATACATCTCTTTTATTCTGATTTAATGCAATCAAGCATTGGGGTTTTTAGCAGTTTGTTTTCCCCAGAAAAAATATTTGTTGCATGTGTGTTATTTCTTATTACATGTCTAAATTTTTTATTTTGGATTGTGAATTAATGTCCACAAAGTAGTAGAGAAGGTTTGTGTCTTGTGATTTTGATTAAAACTTCATGAGAAGTTTCAAATCGACATCGTAATTTCTATATGGTATCAAAGTAGGATTCACATTAGAGCAGGAAATGGAAGTTGTTTCTCAGGAGGTTTGATTTTGGAGCTCAATGCAACATGATTTATTCAAAGCTGAGAAGATGGCCTTAAATGGACTAAGGCTAGAGTATGCCTTAGAAGGCACCTCTAATTTTGTTGCATGGAAGGATCTCATGGAGGCAATATTGGATGATAATGGATTGCTAGAATACGTCAAGTCATATGTTGCAAAACCATAAGCATTTGATCCCCAGAACCTTGCTCAATGGAAGAAAGATGTAGCCAAGGTGAGGAGAATAATCTTGGAGGGAGTATGGGATCACATTGTCTCGAATCTGCATGAAAAGGAAACTCTATTCGTAATGTGGAAAGTGCTGATATAAGTTTTCGAGAACAATAGTGACCATAGGAAGCTAGCACTCAAGGATAAACTTTTAAGTATCAAGATGTAGAAGAATGACACAATTCCGCAATATCTGAGCAAGTTTACATAGTGTCATGATGAACTTAGCAGGGTCGGTGTTACTATCCCTGAAGAATACTCAGTAAGCCTAGCCCTTCTGGGCCTTCCCAAGAGCTGGCATAGCTATCAAGATTCAATGAATGGGAGGGAGAAACTTCCA